>JANHZT010010922.1:197476-209299 GCA_032468215.1 Stegonotus admiraltiensis
GGGGGGGTCATGTGACTGGTGGAAGTGAGTGACATTGAGTTGGCCACGCCCAGTGTTTTCTGTAGGAAATGGGTCCAAATGGCTCTTTGAGTATTTAAGTTTGCAGACCCCGGTCTACTGCAACTCTTTCTACATGGAGCTGCCCTTGAAGACTATTTGGAAGCTTAGACTGATATAGCAGTGGAAGCCCAGAAAGTTATGAGTGCATTTAAATTCACCCATGTAAAAGTTTTTTTCTCTGAGAGCTATTTTATTCCATATACAGTATTCACTAAAATCATTATAAAGTCCCTTGCATTTAATTAGAAACAGAAGAAGCTTCTAAATATTAAATTTTCATCGTTGTTTTATTTCAAACAATTTCAATTTATTAGCAATTATGTTTTATAGTAACAGCTGTAAAAAGATTTTATCCCAAGGAGGTAATAACAATGGATAAAGAAGTACACAATTTTTTATTGTTACTCTTGTTGTGAAGCTAATGTTTGAAGAAATACATGCTTTCAAAAACAATCTAGCATAAAAACATAAGCAATTCAAAATTAATTTTTATGACTTTTTATTCTGATGTTAATTTCTAAATTATGGAAACATAAAAATAAATTCACCCTAATATCAGCTATTACCAAAGGCTTATAGTTTTGTACATAAAAATGAAAATCACAACATTTACTTAAGTATTGACCCATGTTGATGTTTCTTACATATTTCAATTTAATTCATACAAGAATTATAAGCATTTAGAAAATATCTCCATATCTGTAAAAGTCTTAAAAAATACACAATGAATTATGTTACAATATTAAAATTGGTTTGGTATCTAAAACAGTACTAAAATAATCATAATCTAACCTCTAAAATGTATATTAGCATTTTTGGCTTTCAAGAGGCTTTCCTGTTGTCTGAATGGATAGAAATACTGAACTATAGTGGTTTGAATCCAGAGCTTCATTAGAACTTTGTTCAAAGGATGGTCAGTTTTCTCCTGCAACACAGGACAATGGCACTGCCTGGTCTACTAAGCAAATAATGTGAGAGGGTGCAGAACAAAAATCAACAAAAAATTACTTCGACCTCTTCTTTAAGTGGGGCTAGATTTAAATTCCTTCAGGCATGGAAGGGGCCCTTCTATTTGCACAAGGATATTGGATTACTCCAATCTTCTCAAGACCCTAATATCCAAGAGACACATTCCAGACAGATTTTAGACACAACACTCAAGTTTAATTTCAATGTAAGTATGCTGAATCTATGAATGAATGTTATCCAATATTTTCTGGGCTGCATAGAAACATAATTCATATTTCAATAGATTTCTGAATGGAATTTATCAGATAATCAAAACAGCACATATTCCAGTCAAGTTTGTATAGAACTTGTTCATGGCAAATTCTATCCTTTCTCAAAAATTCACCTTGATGATTGAGCCTTTGGTATACCTTCAAGGAAGGGAAAAATAGTAACCTCATTCTAAAGCATACAGAAATATTTTGCATGACAATTTCATTAAGTTAAAATAATTAAGTACTTTTAAGTTAAAAGTAAGCTGGGAATTGCCATGTCTTTTAAGGAGAAAAATAGCAATAGCCAGTTTCTGTGGTACAAACCTAAGTAAATTATTCCTAACTAGTACCATTTTATAATGGTACTACCTAAAAAGTTCCTTTTTTGGGCACGCTAATATATATGGAGAAATGGGTCAAGTGTATACCTTGCGCACAAACACAATTGATCAGCAACTGTATCTTTACTAGATTGCCTCTTCTTTGAGTCTAGGTCTACTTTATGCCCCCTGTAGACCATTGCTCCAGTTACCACTATTCTTAACTGAACAAATCATGCTTAATTCTGCATAAGATTATGGCCAGTTTATAGGTAACAATGAAGGGAAGGGAACAGAAAGTCTCATCGAGCCTTCAGGCAGTTTAGCAGCCTAAGATTTTTCCCTTTAGATTAAATTCTTTCTGGACTTCTACACCAGAAGTGAACACAACAGAATTAATTCCACCTTGGAAAAAGGAATTACTGTATTTTTCAGAGTATAAAACACACCGGACTATAAGACACAGCTTAATTTTGGGGGAGGAAAATAGGGGGAAAAAAATCTGCCTACCGGGTATTCATCTGGATAGCGTCCTTAGTCTGGTCAACTTCAGCACATTAGTTCGCTGTTTTTGAGAGTGCAGGCGTGCTTTTTATCCCCTACTGGGGGATAAAAAACAGCTTCTAAAGCACAGCTGATCTTTGGAGAGAAAAGTAATGAGAAAAGCAAGCATGGAAATCGCTTCACTCATTAGCGCCTCGTTAGGGCTGAAAAAAAGCTTCAAAAAAGCTACATTCAAAGTATAAGATGCACCCAAATTTTCAGCCTCTTAGCTGGGGGTGGGGGGAGTGTGTCCTATACTCTGAAAAATACGGTACATCCGTACTTCAAATCACTTTTTTTTAAAGTCTTCATAAAAACTAGAAAGGAATTGTATGCTTTTTCGATGCTCAAGTAAACTGAAAACATTTCAATCTATCATTCTTAAAAAGTTTAAGGAATTGGACAATTTGAATTAGCTTTTTATCTATTACATGACAAGAACTCACTAGCATTCTCATAAATACTTGGTTTACCTATTTATCTTCTAAGCCCTTTTTGAGTTTTACTCAAATTTATGAAGCACAATAAGTTCAATATCCACACTACTCTTTCTTGCGATTAATACAGTCTGGAATCTTTCTCTCAGGACTGTGCCTAAACCAATGTTTTTGTCAACCTCAGCAACTTTAAGATGGGTGAACTTCAACTAATTATGTTGGTTGGAGAATCCTGGGAGTTGAAGTCTACCTATCTTAAAGTTACTGAGGCTGAGAAATGGTCATTTAAACTATCAACTATGTGCACCTACTTTCTGACCTATTTTTCTAAGATTCTTATTCACACCTCCAACCTGATCTTTTTTAATCAGCAAGTTTAAGAGACTTCACTAAATTTTTGCTCTATTTTGTAATCTGTTGGTTGGATTTATAGAATGGAGAAAGACTAACTCCTATGTGTTCCCCAAAAGAGATTCTGTATGCGTACTTTTTGCGAAAACTTTGGGGGTTTTTTTATTTCTTTATTTTATTTTTTGGTGGTGGGTTAAGAGGGAAAGAAGAGAAGTAACAATGTAAAAGCAGTTGGTCAGGGAACAGGCCTCTATTACTCTGCAGGAAAAAAGAATGCCGCTTTTTATCCCTTAATTTTAAAGCCATGAAGGGGGATGAAGAGTTCCTTTATTTTTTATAATAAATAACATACCACAGAAGTCTATTAATTTCTATGGCCATTAGTTCTCTCCAAACAGAAAGTGATAAATGGTGGATTAATATAATTAACTGAAGATTGCTAAAAGTAAAAAGAAGGGATATGATTTATTTTATAAAGTTTAAAATAGAGGCGTTATCTCTGGTAATCATTAATAAACTTCATTAACTAGGACAATGGTGTCTTTAAAGATTTGTTTATAGATAACAGATGAGATATGGGAAGACTAGATACTTTGTTGCACTGTTAGAGAAGGCGATAAGTTGTTAAAATTGTTTATATTTGTCATGAAGGAAACAGTCATTTCTTTATATATTTTTTTTCTTTTTGTTTCCTGAATTCTTATTTTTTCTTATTTTTATGTTTTTAATTATAATGTTAAATTATAAAATATAATTAACCCAATAAGAAGTAATTAGTAAATAAGTTTCAGTGAATAGTATTAGAATAAACAGGGAATCACAAACTGGCTATAACCAGGTTTTTTTCCATTCTCTTTAGTTGGAAAATGATTTTGAAAAAGAGAAGAGAACTCTGAAGCTGGCAGAAATAAAAAAAAATGATGGTATGCAATATTGAGGCATGTCTTGATTTGCATGACTACTTAAAACATGCAAGTGAAACATTAAAAATATGGCAATAATATCCCTGAGAAGTATTGCAAATATGACATCAATAAAAGAAGCTTACCTATTCTGAGAGACAGTCGAGAGTAAGTGGAGGGAAGTGCTGATTTAGAAAAGTGGTAATTTTAGTGGTAATCTAATTACCACACTAGGTTAGTTGAAAAATCACTCATATGATTTTAGGATTGCTAATTCCTAAAACTGACAGTATTTTATCAAAATGTATTATGAATATAACTTGATATTACAAAAATCAAGGTATTTGATCACAGTATGTTAATTAAATAAAACTCAAATTGTGAAGATAAGATTGAGTACAAACTCAAAAACCACTGGGAACCCAGAAAATATAGATGGGTTATTATAGCATTTATCTATATGGTGCCCTGAGGAAATACTGGATTTCAACTTTCATAACGCTTAAGCAGCATGAGTAAAGCAAGGCCACTTTAGATCCCCAAGGAATTTAAAAGATACAGGAATTCTTTCCATGGTTAAATTTTCTTTTTGGAAAATCCTGATAGGAATTTTTTTCCAGTACAAATAGAAAAATATAGCATTTGGGGATGAAACTACGGTCTTAATTGTATCTGTGTCCCTACTTCTAATAGTTATTCTAACTGACCATCCATCCTCTCCTTAAACTTTTCAGTATGTGTTTTGCTATTTGAGGAATTTACCACATATGTTCCTTACTTTTAAAGGAAACCCTAAAGTACTGTTGTATGGACTTTCAAGTAATCAGGATACACTAGCAACATTTTCAAGTGGTCAGCAAATATACAGAAGGGACAGTGCAAGGTTTAAAAATAGCTCTCATGATCATATGTGTATCATTGTTTGTGGAAAAATTATTTCCCCACATTAAACTATTTAAGAAAGTTTAATTCCTTTCTGGAATAATTTTGATTTTTAAAAAAATAGTTTAAAACGTATAGTAAAATTGCTGCTATCAAAAATGACTCAATTTAAGCTAAAAAAGTGAGAATAAATTGGGGAAAGATCTTAATGCTCATCTACCAGATTTCTCCCTTAATAATGTTATATAACGGCTCAAAAACAATTGCTTTATCTACATGAAAATGGCTACTTGCTAATGTTGAGGCATATATTTTTTTTAAAAAGCAAATGTATCTACTTATGTATCTTTTAATATTATTAAACAACCTGGAAAAATGTCAGTGTAAGGTAAATGAATTAAGAACAATAACCTCAACAAAGCCAGGACAACAGTTTAAAGTAAATACAACTCTGGACACAACTTTAGATTTCAAAAATAGGGGTAGAGAAGGGTTGGTATGATCCTAAGAATACTTTATCATTCATAAAAACAAATACTCAGTTATATATCAATTATTTATATTCTTGACCTTGATTTAATTGTTCAACTGAACTTTAATATTTTAGCTTCTAAAGTTAAAAACATTTAGAGAGATGCTTAAACAATGAAATATTAATACTAGCGTGAATGTTAGCAGACAACTAGGAAACACAATAGTTTAAATTTAAACTATTTTTAAACTGGAATGGCCAACTTGCCATTAATATAAATTTGCTCACAAGTAACATAAGACACAAAACGTATTTTTTTAAACTTTCTACTTAAACATGCTAGGCTGGGTAAGCAAAATTCAACAACAATTTCTGTTTTAGTAAAGCCTATTTTTATAGGTCTCATCTTTGGTATTTTAACATTGTGAATCCTGCTTTCCATTCTCCAAATATTACTGAACATTATATTATGATGTCCAGTTGCTTCAGCATTTACAACCAGGAACTTGATATAATGCACAGAGCATCGGAGGATCAAACATTACTTGCTTCCTGCCGTTAAATAGGCTGTTACACTAAACTGTAGTCAGTCTCATTTTAAACTACTTTCAAACCATAATTTTAAGTGTTAATCAGAATACCAATTTTAGATGAAAAGGAAGCATAGCTAATTATAACCAAGCAGTGTCACAGTGTCTTTCCTCTTGGGTATAATAGAATTAAGGATGGAAAAAGCATATACTTGTAAAGAGTCACGGCTCACTCTTATAGAATGAAATCATAGTTCATCAAGGAAGTCAAAGATTTGGTAATTTCCAAAAACTATATTTCATATTAGAAAGTAGATGGATTTTAACTCTTGTTAATACAACATCTCCCTTAAATCCAAATCAATAGTAATATCTATCTTCCCAATCTTGAAAATTTTATTATCAAAACATAAAACTATTTATATAAAAACGAAGTATAAAACAAAATATACTGGCCATGAACTACCCTAGGAAGCAGATCCCCAGGAAAGTATATTTTCTTCCAAACAAGTCAAATGACTGTAATGATAGAGAGATTAATGTATAAACAGATGCTGTTGATAAAGTGGCAATGCATAACAATCTTTCAATCCATTATAAAGGTGCAATTGCCTGCAGTTCTTCTGTGTGGATACAGCAATGAAGTTCTGCTTTACATATTCCAGGCACGAGGGATTTGGTGGCAGCAAGCAAAGGTGGTTCGTCTTCTCCTAGGAAGAAAGAAGTTGGAAAGGTCTTGTTAGTTAATTGGTTTATCTCCAAATTAAAGACTTATTTATTCACATTCTAACACTTCTATTGCCATTCTACTGAGTTACACCACGTATAGTATATTCAACTTATACTACCACTTATTTTGTTACATATAAAACAAACCTTAAAACAATATAATAAAAATAGCAGCTTCTATTAGCACTGAGCCATGGTGGCACAATGGTTAGAATGCAGAATTGCAGGCTAACTCTGCCCACAGCCAGGAGTTCGATCTTGACAAGCTCAAGGTTGACTCAGCCTTCCATCCTTCTGAGGTCAATAAAATGAAGACCCAGATTGTTGGGGGCAAAATGCTAATGTTGTAAATACTATGTTGTACTATGTGGTATTTCCCAACCCTGCAGCCTAGATTCGTGGAACACACAGGGGCAGGTTTCCCTTACCTTTGCTACCAGTTTGCTCGCTTCGCTTGCATGCACACCACTTCTGCTCATGCACAGAAGCTTCTGCGCATGCACAGATCATATTTGATGACATCCAGGCAGGTAGGCAGAGCCTCCCGCCGCTGCTGCTACCGGTTCGTCTGAACCGGGGCGAACTGGTAACAACCCACCACTGGGAACACCTGATGAGCTGTGGATGGGAGGCTAAAACCTGATCAGATCACAGGAGCAGCTTAAGAGAAAGTATTCTTGATGACATGGATTTTGAGAAGCACAAGCTTCCTCTTATTGAAAAGCTTTGCCCTCAGATCATGGAACCATGTTGGGTGATGCTGGAGAAAAGTTGGGAAGTTATTGAAACAAGATAGAACTATCAAAGCAGAGGAAAATACTTTTCGGATCCAGGTTATATGTCATAATCAGAGGTGGGTTTCAGCAGGTTCTGACCAGTTCTGGAGAACTGGTAGCGGAAAGTTTGAGTAGTTCGGAGAACCAGTAGTAAAAATTCTGACTGGCCACGCTCCCATCTATTCTCTGCCTCCCAGGTCCCAGCTGATTGGGAGGAAATGGAGATTTTACAGTATCCTTCCCCTGCCACCCCCACCAAGCCATGTCACCCCCACCAAGCCACACCCACAGAACTAGTAGTAAAAAATTTTGAAACCCACCACTGGTCATAACTATTTGTTTCTATTGCTTTAAGGGAGTATTTTCAGTTCTACCATGTTTCCCCTACTTTAAGACCCTGTTTTATATTTTTTTGAACCATGAAATAAGTGCTTGGCCTTACTGCCATGCACTCAAAAGTCTGATTGGGCTGATCATCAGGGGATGTCTTATTTTGGGGAAAACAGGGTATATAACAACAATTTTGAAATATTTACAGATATAAGGGAAATCTCAGAAGTTATAAGATTTTACATACTGTATGCCATTCTGTCTTCTCCCTTACAACAATTTAATCTAAGCATAGAACTAATTGAAGCTGACCCACAGCAGTGTTTTATGAGAAGATGGCTTCCAATTCCCTGTGATCAAGTTAAAGCTACACTGGAAGTGGTCACTATCATCAGAATCAAAAGCAATGGTGGTTTGTCAAAATCTACTGACTTTGATATTATTCAGGTCTTAACATACAGACAGTAACACCCATCAACTTTATCATCTTGTAAAATTTAAAATCTTAACATGCAATTCTAGATTGCAACTTTTTCTCTACTACATCTTACCCAGTCCTGATGAGGAAGAGACACTCTCTGTAATGGAAGATGTTTCAGTTTGATCTGTTAAGAGTCCATCCATTAAAGGTAGGGACAGTTCAGATGAAGGAACAGAGGAATCATAAATTCCCGAATCTCGGGGCATGTCTGGCAGATTGGCAGCTTTGACAACATGCAGCAATGGCTGAAGAATAGAGCTAGTGTTCTGAATGTCCTGAGATTCTCTATCCAGCCCAAGATTCAAATGCTGGGTCACACAAAGAGAGTCTGAATGCAAAGGAGGAGGAACATTTGCATCTACTTTTAGATAAAAATCTCCATCAGTCACTTGTTTATTGACTAAGTCATTTAATACCAAGCCAGAGTCAAAAGTTTCTATCACTGGATCCGGACAACGTAAAGGTGTTGGGAAGAATGACGCAAACTGCTTCTCAAACCAGTCAGGCTCCTGGTCTATATACTGATGCATGTTGCAAATGGCTACATAGAGCGATCGTCCAGACTTACTCCTGAAATAATTTCTTTTGCTAATATGTACAGGATACAATTCTGAATCGTGAAAGCTAAGATCTTTGGATTTTAAATGAGCATAAAACTGAGGCAGGTTATCCATAAGCTTGTACTTTGTGGTTAAATCTAGTACTCCAGGAATGTCACCTTCACAGGAATAATCAAAGTAAACAGCAATGAACTTGCAGAGATCACGTGAATTTTGCTTTGCATGACGTAGCTGCTCTGCTATGGTGGCTATGGCAACCAGAAAGAGTTCTCCTTTCCCAGTATCCTTTTCCCTGGATCTCTTGTGCTTCCAGCTCCTTTTCTCCACAAAATATTTCATTCCTTTTGAACATACAACGATGATATATTGGGATTCATTGATTTTCCGATGAAGCCACTCTTTCTGACCTTCTTTAGAGTTTTTCAGATCTTCCCATAAATCTAAAGAAACCTAGTAAAGAAGATTATAGCCTTTGTATAATGCTTTGACTTTCAACACGTAGCCTATTTCATGAATGTGCATTTATGGGCTGGCATTTATTACAGGAGTCATTCAGTGAGCACTTACATGGGAGACTTTTTTAAAAAAGCAGAATGTGTATGTGTTTTGACGCGTAATAATACACACACACATACACACATACTATAGAGACAATGCACATTACATACATGCAGAGGGGGGAAGGGAGGGGAAGGAAGAGAAAGAGAGAAGAGTTGGAATTACAAATTAAGGGTAACATCCACATAATAGCTGATGAGGAATTATCTTGGTGCTATAAGTTGATAATGTGAACTCTGCTCTGGGACAGCCAGAGTAATATAGCAGTCAAGAACTGGGGTGACCCTAGGTCATGTCTTCATTCAACTGTAGACTTCATTGGGAGCTTTAAGCCAATCATGCTGTCTCACTCAGAACTTAGAGTGCTATCGTTCTGAGGTTAAAATAAGGGGTCACCTTCATATGCCCTATGCTCCCACAGAAAACCCATATGATGTATGCCAAATATTTATTGAATCTACTATATATGTTACAGGATCTGAGGGGTCCTTGGTGCTCTTTGATTGGTTGTTTTCTTGCAAATGTTCTATTACTCAAACTGTAACACCATCAGAGCTAGTAGGGAGTGGGGTTTGCTCTCAATTGATATTCTAGCGGCTTGTCTTGTCAGGGGGTCCATACGGCTTCTTATAGTATGAAGGAACTCATAATAGATAAAGAAACTCTTGTGTTAAAATCACAGAATCATAACATTGCATATGAATAATAATGTTACCTATATATAGTTAGGCTACCTATACATAAAAAGAGTGGTAAGTTAAGAGTGTATCAAATTAAAATAGATTGTAAAGGAGACAAAACCAGTTCTTAAAGCATAATTTAAATGAAATACTTGGCAAGTTAACTGCCTGTTAATCACCCCAAAATAATATAATTGCAGGGTTTGTATTTGTTTTTTTAATCAATTAAACAAAATTACACACTAATTTTTGCATCTTCAGAATAGTTTTGGATTTTGTGTGTGTGTATAAATGTGTATATTATATATAATATACATACACCCAAAGTTAGGTCTATAATTGATTCTGACCAGTGGTGGGATTCAGCCAGTTTGCACCATTTCGGGAGAACTGGTTGTTAACTTTCTGAGCAGTTTGGCAAACTGGTTGTTGGAAGAAATCACAGGGCAGAGAACCAGTTGTTAAATTATTTGAATCCCACCACTGATTCTGACACTAGAACAGTTTTCTCCACTCTTGAACATTCTAGCAGTACTTAGTCCTTATCATTATTATAATTTCCAGCTAGCATAGCAAACTAATTTGTGGAGTTAAAAGTCCGACATAACCTGGACAGCATCCCATAAGGAAAAATTGGATTAGGATTATTTGTAATAATTTTATTGCTAATGACATGAGCAATAGGTAAATATAATCATGCAAGTAATTTCAATTATATGTTCAGTAGTTCTATGCTAAATTTCCATATTTTCTAAATGCAGAGAACTTTAACAATGAGGCAGCCTTTCAAATTTATACCCATTTCTAGTATGTTGCTAATTTATGAGGTGCTTTATCAGCAAAAATATGTTTCACATTTGTACAAATCTTCTGATGCATAAATGGATATCCATGGGGTCAAATGCTTCACATTTTCTTCTGTATCAAGGATGACTGGCTGGAGCTGTCCCCATACTGAAGTGAACTTTTAAAAGAAGCTCCAAATGAACTGATGGAAAGAGGGATATGTTAACCTACAGTTCCAGAATCAAGGCATTTGAAAAACCCAGCTGAGTTTTTCTTCTCGACCATACTAGAATGTTCTCATTTTTTTTCTCTTGAACATTAGGCACATCCTTGTTGCAAACATCTATCTGAAAAGTAACTAGTCCAAACAAAATAAGCAATACTCAAAGCTGACCACTAGAGGTCAGACATGCAATAAATATCAGACAAAAATAAAAAAGGTAAATAGAATGTATTCATTTGTATTCATTTCAATTCAATTGATGCCTTAAAGAAATGCATTTAATATAGCAAAAAGAAGACTTCAAGAAAATGCAAGCAGGGCCAATTTACCTCACAACCACAAAAGTCCTGAAGGAAAAAGGCAAAACACTGGATGACATTAATGTGCTTCTGGCAATCTTTATTGGAATAGCAGAGGAAGACTTTAGGGCGAGGCTGCTGCCTTTCCACATGGAGAGATGCAGAGTAGGTAGAAGATTCAGAACTCTCCTCATCTAAATGGGAATAGATATTTTCTAAATTGAAACAAAAAAATTAACAGTGAAGCATTTTACTATCTACACATGGAGAACTGTAGTACTTTCCCCTTTCAAGCTTGGAAGATTCAAACTCTTGTTTTTTTCCTCTTCTAATTCCAAAAAACAGTCTGGTTTCCTCATTCTACGTATATTGACCTGAGGGGTTTTTTGGTTCATCTAGGTGAGGCTACATGCTAGATCTTGTACTAATCTTGTCAGATATGGACTATGAAGTCTTCTATAGCTGTATCCATTCAGAAATACAAGCCCTACTCAGTGCAAGCACAAGGGCTCCTTCAAAACATTAAAATAAACATTGAGGTGTAAGGCTCTAGAATTCATTTATCCGAAGCACAAATCTGTAATGCCAAAGGAATTCTTTCAGGACTCAATAGAATGTGAGCCTGCAAACAGACCCCCCCCCCAAAAAAAACAGATCACCCCGATGCTGCACTGCAAACAC
>JANHZT010010922.1:235018-247290 GCA_032468215.1 Stegonotus admiraltiensis
AGCCTGGTGAGATTTGAACTTGTAGTAATTGCAAGCAGCAGATGTTAATAACAGTGTTTTAGTCCACTGTACTACCACGGCTCATTTGACCATGTGTTTGGACTTTGTACTTGTTTGTGGATTTTGAACTCACACCTTGGACTTTGGACTTGACTTGGATTGCGGACTTTGTGGATTCTTGCCATGCTTTTGAATTCAATGTCCTTTGTTCAGATTGAGAATTGCTGGACTCAACAGGGACTTGCCTTGGGTGAGAATGGTGGTCTGGGCAATCAACATTAAGGGGTTGGACTGTAAATAAAGTCCTTAAAACTTCCTTGTATCTGCACATGTAGACTAAAACAGGACAGTTCAGATGGATGGTAGCATTTACAGAATAAGCCAAAATATGGATACACATTGGTTTTCATAGCACAAATGCAGAAAATATATACTATCAAGTAAGAAAAAGCACACAGAACAAACAAATCACTTCTTTATATTAAATGAAATTCTCACAAAATATGTTGTATGCAGCAATTCGTGGGTAGCAAATGACAAAGCACAATAGCCTCCTCCATCTAAACTAGAAGGAACAGAAATATTCACACCTATTAAAACTTTTGGATAATATGAGGGTTTTATTCATATTGTGGGTTTGATTTGTTCATTTGCTGATTAACCAGAGAGAAGGTTCTGTCTAGGCAGCTCATTCCTTCGCAAACTGAATGTTCCATTTAAAATCTCTCCATGTGATTTCACAGCTAGCGGTCCTTTTTGAAAAAGCTGCATGATTAAAGTATTAATCTTAGAAATGCAACTATTTGGGGATATCTAAGCCATGCTCTCTGCCATTGTCCTAAATTTATGAATAAAAGATGGGATTTTTTTTTTGTTTCTAATCACATTCTGGAACAATGCATAATAAAAAGCTCTTCTCACCTGGGGAGTCTCAAATCTTACCAATATTTTCATCTCTACTCTGTTATTTACAACAGTCATTTTAATCAAGCAATTAAGTTTAGGCAGGTAATACCAGAATTTAAGGTCTTTTCAGATTTAGATTTTGGAAACAAGGGAGGGAGCTATTGATATCTAAAGAAATTGAAGATGTCTGTAATCTTAAAAGCTCCTAAACTTTCCAAATCCTGGAATGCAAAACCAAGTTTCTTACTTTGGACAATTGTTCAATTTTTACTTTTGCTTTTTGCATCTTTAGTAGATCTATTGAAATTTCCATTGCCAAATTCATATATTGTCTAATCAAATTTCCCTTTGGTTCGGTGTCTGTGTGTGTTTTAAGTCAGATCAATAAATGCATTTTAGTGTCATATTTACAACTGCTGTAGGTAGTAAGTGATAATATTTCTGAATGTACAAACAAAAAAAACCTTGAACCACATTGTCAAAGGAGGTCACTCAACTTATTACAGTTCTAAAAAATCAGATTTAATATGACTGTTGCAATATAGAGGTATACATCAATCCAAAACTAACTGAAACACAATACTCATGTGAAATAGTACCCTGTTTCCCCCAAAATAAGACATCCCCTGTGGGGATGGGTTCTACTTACCTTTACTACCGTTTGCAGCGGGGTCGCGCACAGAAGCGTTTTAGTGATGTCAGGGTCAATGTGTGGAGCCTCCCACCAGTTTTACTACCGGTTCTATAGAACCAGTGCAAACCGGGGGCAACCCACCACTGATCCCCTGATAATAAGTCCAATTGGGCTTTTGAGCGCATGGCAATAAGGCCAAACGCTTATTTCAGGGTTCAAAAAAATATAACACGGTATTATCATTAATTTCATTATCTAAACCAGCAGAATGTTAAATTATAATGTAATGTCTTCCATTGGGCTGTTTCTGATTGTGCACTTTTATTCATATGGATCTGAAAGGGATAGAGTGATACTTCTGCTTCAAAGCGGCCTGTCCTTGTACTTCTTTCTTCATGTTCCAAAGCTAAAACATGTTAAAGCTTGAGATGGGGCAGGAGTAAGCAGGAGAATGCTCCCCATAACACCAATATGACCCTCAAATGAGCAGCACGGAAAACATCTATTCCTATCAGCAATAATCAGGGAAATGGGAAGGATAGCAGCAGCAGCAAATCTAAGTATTTTCTATGCATATCTAAAAAGTCTCCCAAGGCTGTTCAGTGACACCCAAAAAAAGTCCATTTAATGTTTCAAACAGTGTACTGATGATGTTATCTTGTTCGGGTAATGAACTGTCTGCAAGAAAACAACCAAGCTCAGAGAGCACCAAGGACCCCTTCATAGATGGACTTGTTGGCTGTGAATTCTAGGGACTGAAAACACTGGGCTAGATTCTGTAAGAAGAGCCCAAGAGGGAACCTATTTGTCCAGCCTCCCACTTTCCAATGGTGTCTTTGAAAGCCATCAGCATACAGCTCAACCTATCTACTGAGACAGAATGACTGTTTTCAAGTTCAGCAACTTCAGTTGAAACTCAATGCCCAGGATTACAGCATGACTCCGATATCTAGGATTTCCTGACCTATTCCTTCTTCCAACACCTGATAGCAAAGAAATAAGCCGCGTATCAATTTATATTTCTTTTTTCTCCCTGAGATAGATGCTAAACTTTCCCTGGTGCTCTACAAGACAAAATTAGTATCGTGGCCAATCCAGCTTGGTATTTTTTAAACTGACTAGCAGTGGCTCTTGAAAGATTTGGGAAATTTTATTTGATTTATTACAATTGCATTTATGCTACTTGTAACATCTAAACAATAATCAAATCAAATGTATTATGTGATAATTACATAACTAAATAATCATAAGACTATAATCAAAGAGGGTGCAATGACTCAGCAGTTAAAGACGCTGAGTTTGTCAGCTGGAAAACTGACGGCCCAGGTAGGTTCAAGATCTAAGCACATTGTGATGTGGTGAGTCCCCGTTACTTGTGTCCCAACTCCTGCCCACCTAGCAGTTTGAAAGCATGCAAATGCAAGTAGATAAATAGGTACCACTTTGGGGAAATGTAACAGTGTGCCTCAGGATATAGTCATGCTGGCCACATGACCACAGCAATGTCTTCGGACAATGCTGGCTCGCATGGCTAAGAAAACAACATAAGCACCTCCCCTTAGAGTGGCACACAACTGGCAGGGGAAATCTTTACCTTTAATACTATAATCATAAAAATATTGCATCATGTACTATAAGAACCAATAACTCTTCACATAGCAAGTGACTTCCCCACCCCAATGTTATTTGAAAGAACCAGAACTTCTATAACGTTTAACAGGTCTTATGTCTGGTGAGAAACATTGCACAGAAGAGGAGTTTCTCACAAGTGTCCTCCTATCACAACTTATGAAGAAGAGGGACTCTCAGTAAACAAGGTGCACTTGAATAGGCAGATTCCATTTGGAGCGGGCACTCTTGAAGATAGCCAGGTACCAAGCCATGTAGGACTGTAAAGGTCATACCAGCACCTTGAATTTTTCCTGGAAATAAGCCAGCTACCAATGCAGTCCTACAATATTCATGTTATATCTCAAACTCATATTGTCTTGGGATGCTACTTTGCACTCGTTTCTGGGTGGTCCCCAAGACCATTTCACGTAAAGTGCATTACAATAGATGATGAAAGCATAAGTGAGTAGAGCCAACGCCTTGTGTTCTAGAAATCGGTTCAACTGACGTACCTGTTGAAGCTGGGCAAAAGTCTTCTTGACCAGTTTCCACCAGCAAGAACTAGGAATCCAGGTGCACCCCCAGGTTGTACAGGAATTCTTTCTCTAAGGGCACAATCCCAACTAAAGCTAACATTAGTATAGTTCAGTGAAATTTTTCTTACCAGAAATTTTTAGACCTAGATTTCATTTCAAGTAGTTTTAAAGATAAATCTCAGCACCTCTCTACAAGATAGTGAATAAGGCTTCTGGTTTTTTCCTGAGCTAGAGCCTGGTGAGTGGTCAGTAGGAGTCCCATCTACTTTTAGCTCTCTCTCTATTTACTTGGTTTGGCCCCACCTAAAAAAGGTGGTTTTTCATCAACAATTTCATACACATCCTTCATTGTGTATGTGAGCAAACACCCCTCCCTATAAGCATTGATAATGTTACCTAGCTTGGTACTAAAATGTCTGCAAGAAAACAACCAAGCCCACACCCTTCATTATTGGATGGCATTCATAAAACATAGTTGTTTTTTTCTGCCCCAAATAACCATTTTCTTATGGGCTGATAGCCAAGTTTGGTCCTTAAGTGCCATGCCAGTGGCTGTACTTCTAAAAGGAACAAGTGGAGGCAAACCAAGAAAAATAATTTAAGATAGTATTTAATTTAAATTAAACATAGTCAAAGTAGTTAATTTCCAATAATTTACATCCACAAGATATCTTTTGTTATTATTTTAGAACTGCTTTTAAAAGCTTGATTGCATCTTGACCTTTGATAAGCAGAATCCATGTTGGTGCTATGGCATTAAGGTTATCTCAACCCTCTAAGAAATAAAACTTTTTTTTACAGCTCCTCAACTATCTGTAGCTAGGTAAATCCTTTAGGATTAAAGTATTAAAAATCAGGGATTTAACAGTAAGATCCAACAGCCCCAGAAGGAGAGTACAATTAATTAGAACTCACAGCTTGAGAGGAGAGCTTTTTATCAGGGTCACCTTAACCACTTTTGATGCTGAGGAAACACCGTAACTTTTTTTTTCTTCACACAAAAGCAGCCAACAGCAGAGCACAACCAGATGTTACCTTTTCTTAAGTTTCTGTAAACCTCCATGACCTTCTTCAAATTAGAAAAGGCAATAGAATTTTTTTAAAGCCACAGGAGCTATCATTAGTGAAGCATTGTAAGGATTTCCATTAATTCATAGCCAGCCAACCAGGAATTTTCCCACAGCTAGCTATATACAAAAAAAAAAAAAGGCAGGGAAGTCACTAAGTGCTTGGCTGGATCTGAATACGTTCAGAAGTAAGATCAGAAATATCTAGTTAGAAATGAAAACCCAAAGAAGTCTGCTAAGATAATATGCTCTACCAAGTTTTGATTCATCACAGCAGCCATTCATGGCAAACGATTGAAAATACTTTCACAATAGCTGGAAAAGACGTTGAAGCATGCCTTGTCTTTCACAAGAGAATGTTCCAGCAACGCTGGACTATACTTTTAATAAAAAAAACAATACATTGATTCCAAAATACCATTTTTTGAGACTTCCTTGCTTCATTACATTACATTCTTCTGCATTGCAGAACAAGCTCCACCATTTAATAACAATATCTATTTTATATAAACCAAACCTGCAATTCACAATTATGTTGTAATGTTTTACAAAAATTAATCAAAATGTGAAAACTCAAGACAGAATTGAAATGGAGACTCCAATAAATTTTGGGGGGGAAATGTGAAACATTAAAAATCATGGCTTTCGCCAGTTACATAAATGTATACTATTTTAAAAGTCTTGTCATAACAAGCAGTGTAGCTACAAAAAATGTCACAAGATTACAATGTTGAAAAAGGAAATTATTCAGGAAATGTCTATTTCACATATCACTGGGGGGAAAAACCCAGATAAATCATTAAGGATTTTGAGCAGGCCACTGTATCTCCCTTCCACTGTTTCTACTCTTAAGTAGTAAAATATTTTTTTTAAAAGTCTGTCAAGACTAATAACAAGAGCCGGTGTAGTCTAGTAATCTCTAGGAGTCTAGTGGTTAAGGCACCAAGCTAGAAACCAGTGGACTGTGAGTTCTAATCTTATTTCAGGCATGAAAACTGGGTGACTATGGGTCAGTCACTGTCTGTCAGCCCAAGCCACCTCACAAGATTGTTGTTGTGAGGAAAATAGGAGAAAGAAAGAGTATTAGATATGTTTGCCCCCTTGACTTACTTATAAAAATAATAAAGGTGGGATAAAATTAAAATAAAACAAGGTTACTTGAATTCAGGCAGGCAAACGTTTTATACAATATGTTTCACTGAACTATGATAATGGATTGCTGTGCAAACTGTTCCATGTTTGAAATGTATCCTGGGTAAAAACTTCTGAAATATTTGTTCCACAGTCAATCTCACAGAGAAAGGAAGCCAGAAGAGATTTTGCCAGCCACTGCCATAATTCATTTGTTGTTATCAATGATGTATATCTCATACAAAACCATTTCTAATTTGGTTTGCACTTCTTGTTAAGCCATAATAGTGATAACTTTTTGCAATTTTAAAAAAAGTATGGTTTCTGGTTTGATCCACTCTATGAACCTGGTCAGTGCTGATACACAGTACTCAATGGTTAAGCAAACAATTGCTTCTTGATATAGAAATACAGGCAGTCCTCAATTTATGACCACAATCGAGCCCAAAATTTATGTTGCTAAGTGAGACATCTGTTAAGTGAGTTTTGCCCCATTTTACAACTTTTCTTGCCGCATTTGTTAACTGAATCACTGCAGTTCTTAAGTTAGTAACACGGTTGATAAGTGAATCTGGTTTCCCCATTGACTTTGCTTGTCAGAAGGTCGCAAAAGGGGATCACATGGCCCCGGGACACTACAACAGTCATAATTGTGAGTCAGTTGTTGAAACAACCAAATGTAAATCACGTGACCATGGGGGTGCTCCAATGAAAAATGGCAATAAGTCACTTTTTTCAGTGCCGTTGTAACTTCGAAAAGTCAAAGTTAGTTCACCTTTAATGGAAAAGGTGAAATATTCAGGAGAAAAATATCCCTTTTGTTTAGTCTACACCAGTGTTTCCCAAACTTGACTACTTTAGATGTGTGGACTTCAAGTCATGCTGCCTAGGGTATTCTGGGAGTTGAAGTCCAGGCATCTTAAAGGAGTCAAGTTTTGGGGGGAAAACTGGGCAACACATTTGGCTAAGCGAGAGCATTAAAAAAAAAAGTTCAGAGCTGTGGACAGGAAGGCAATCATCCACAGATGTGCTTGCCAGCTTTTGAATAGCCTGTTTGTGATTCTGGAGGAATTAAATACCATCAGGGATAATAACCATAAATAGTCTGTTCATTAATTTGACAACATTTTTAAAACTGTTTTAAAAGATGCATCACCAGTCTCATCCTGTGGTGTAAAGAAGTACTTCCTTTTGATGGTTGATGGTTTGAATCCCTAGTGCCGTGTACTGGGGTGAGCTCCCGTTACTTGTCCCAGTTTCTGCCAACCTAGCAGTTTGAAAGCATGGAAAAATGCAAATAGAAAAATAGGACCACCTTTGGTGGGAAGGTAACAGTGTTCCATGCACCTTTGACGTTTAGTCATGACGGCCACATGGCCAGGGAGACATCTTCAGACAGCGCTGGCTCTTCGGCTTTGAGATGAGCACTGCCCCTTAGAGTCGGGAACGACTAGCACATATGTGTGAAGGGAACCTTTACTTTACCTTTATTCTCCTTTAGTTGTAATATTGCTCGAGAGGGTGAAAAAAGTCTGTCCTTATTTTGAGTGTGTGTGTGCATGTAAAATAAACACATAAACACACGCATATAGACATATAAAAACATACAGTATGGTCTCCTCCTAACTACTGTTTTCCCCTCTTCCAACACTACCACTTCAGTTTGATTAACTATGATTTATTTAACTATACCTGGCTAGGTTTGGCTAGCTCCACACAACATATTGAGACAAAACTAAACAAGCCACATGATAACATAGTATGATGGGTGACTCCCAACTCATGTGCTGCTGTATCTGGGGGCTTCTAGATGCAAGATGATACATTCGGATGGCAATAAGTTGAAGAAAACTACTTGCAATGTATGTTGAAGGTGTTAGTTATGTTAGTTGTATGTGAGAAACAGATCAATTGCTGAAATTCTTGCAATCTCATATTTTCTTTAAAAAAAGTTTATTGGAAGATTTTTGTTTTAGATAGATGCAAAGAGATCAAAACATCTTCCAATCAGGGACAAGAAGGTTGAATGAAGGTTAATCACTTCATCTAGTTATCAGGATATTGAAGTCCTAGAGCAACACTGGAAAACAGATCTAGGCTTAGACTATTATACACACTACACTAATGTCTATGCTGTTCTTGATCAGACTACTGTAAAAATGCTTAATGATTTGGAAAAAAAATCATCTAAGGAAGTTGCAACTTCCTTTCAGTTTTGGAGGACAGCAAAAGGACTCTTCGACCAAAAGACAAATTCTACAATGTCAACTCATAGAATAAATCTTTATCTCACAATATCAGCTAAAATGACTGCTGAGTTCATAAACACATGTTCATTCCCAGATATTCATTGCACATATATTCTGGAGCAACAGTGTCCGTAACATGCTGAAATAACATCAAACAATGATTCATGCACATAACACAAATGCTGCATCTTCAGCATTTATGTCAGCATGTCATTACAAAGATATCATCACTGCATCTCCACAGCACCCACATTAACCTTATTAAAGTAAATTTTACTCAAAAGCTGTGAGTTTTTCCCCCCTAACTTCGATATTTCTAGCCCTGACTTTGAAACCCTGAAGTTATAGAGATTCTACTAAATTATTTTAAAATAAGAACATGACTTCACAGGACCTAGTCCAACTTTTTTCACCCTAGGTCTATTGGTAGTACAACTTCCGCATTACTCAGCCAGCTTGCTATTGCCTTATGGAACCAATACAAAGAAATGGTGCTAGGTTAGGGAAGGGTATTATTGAGAGTATCCTCCTATCCAACTATTTTACAGAAAATAATCAAGAAACATAAGACTTGATGCTAGGCAAACACTTTCATTCTTCCCCTCCTATCACATGGCAATCTAGCACACTGTACATCTGATATAACAAGTCTTTGATAAACATATTTGCATGACTACAAATGTCTAGCTTTGTCCCAGAAGATTAACCAATTAAGCTAAATGGCTCTAGCATGTGTTAACAAGAAAAAGGAACCAGGGGAGACTTCTTCAGGCATTTATGCCCCTTCATAGATCAGAAGGATTACACAGATGAGTCTTCCGGTACCACCCACTCTGCCACATCATTGTCTCCACCACCTTCTTTTCACTCACAATTTTTGGTCCGGTTTTGAACTTTAATCTTCCAGGGTCCTCTAATCACATAGATACCATCCACCTCTACAGCAATGAACCCCACTATCGCAATACACTACTACAAGACAAAGGGTATAGAACCATTCAAAAGGCAAAAGAAGCATAACTCATGGGAAGGGAGATCAAAAACATTCAAGTAGGTTTTATGAACATGGGAAAAATCATCTCCTTGTGAATATTAATGTTTCTCCTATTTCACAAAAGGCAAAGGCATAAGAGGCAAAGCAGAAGACTGTATTATTTAACAATTAAAAAGATCATTTTGCTGCTATTTTGATAGGCAGTTGTGGGACTTCATTTAATTTATCAGTTCATATGCTTCTTGTTTAATCTTGATTTAAAGTATAGTATTTGTCATTATAAACTATATTTTATCGTTCATCAAATTTGGAAATTATGGTTTATTTAATAATGATTTAGTATGAACTGGGAATCCAGTCAGTCTCCCTTCCCAGTACAGAGGTGGTGCTATTTCGGATAATCACAAGATGTTTTCTAATTTACAAGTATACCTTGATCATAGGTATTTTCTCATTTACAGAGAAATGTCATAGGTGATGTATTTCAAAGTGCAACAGAATTTTTCTATATGACAACAAAAAAATCTGCTTTCATGATTGCAGTGTTGCATTCATTGCCGTATTAATGAATATTATTGTCAATATGAAAGAAGTTCTCAATATTTCACACAAAACCATTTTATAAATCAAACAAGTACCTCTGGACGATGTTTTGGAACAAGTTTGATTCCCACCTAACATTTTTAAATGGGATGTATCAGATTTATCAGGTTTTGTACTGAATAATATATTTTATTACCCTACTTAAAGTATTTTCTTTTGTTAAAATGCTAGTTAAGGGGTGAGGGTTAGTTTGTATGTCAAAGGAAAAAGTTAAAAAAAAATCCATTTCAAGTGTGGAATAATTGTTTTAACTTTATTGTTCACCAGAGGAGCTTTGTTCTTTTGTCATTTATTTATATCCTTAATATGATACTGAAAGGATGGGCTACTGGCAAATCCCATCTTTTAAAAATAATTAAACGGGCAAGTTCACTTCAAAAATGTGCACAATTATTTTAGACTGATGGAGAACACGTGTCCTAAGAAACTTTTCAAACTAGGCTCTCAAAGTTTACTTGATCAATCTCTGTTACACAATCTATAGCAGTGATGGCTAACCTTTTTGTCATCACGTGCCAAAAGTGGGGGGAACGTGCGGAGGTCGCACACACGCGTGCCCATACCCATAATTCAATGAGCCCCATCCTCACACGTGGTACCCCCCGTGCTCCCTCCACTTTGGCACGCAATGGCATGGTGGGCCAAGTAGGCCCTTTTTTCACCCTCCCCAGGCTCCAGAGGCTTGCTAGGAACCCAGGGAGGGCAAAAACGGCCTTCCCCACCACCCGGAGGCCCTTTGGAGGCCGGAAGCAGCCTGGTTCCCAACTTCTGGTGGGACTGGAAGGCCTGAAAATCAGTTGGCTGGCGCATGCATGCACACTGGAGCTGAACTAGGGCAACACTTGCGTGCCTACAAATATGGCTCTGCGTGCCACCTGTGGCACACGTGCCATAGGTTTGCCATCACAGATCTATAGCATTACCTTGAACATGTTTATCATAAGTAGTACGCAGAGGTCTAGACTATAGCCTCCAGTGGTGAAATCTAATTTTTTTATTACCGGTTCTGTGGGTGTGGTGTGGCTTGGTGGGCGTGGCAGGGGAAGGATACTGCAAAATCTCCATTCCCACCCCACTCCAGGGGAAGGATACTGCAAAATCCCCATTCCCTCCCCACTTCTGGGGGAAGGATATTGCAAAATCTCCATTCGCACCCCACTCTGGGGCCAGCCAGAGGTGGTACTTGCCAGTTCTCCAAACTACTCAAAATTTCCACTACCAGTTCTCCAGAACCTGCTGGATTTCACCCCTGATAGCCTCCTTCTAAGGATAGTAGATGCACACTTAGTAGAGCATGAAGTCATCTGGACCTAAATTCAACACACATTTCTTGCGCTCTTTCTGTCTCTCTCTCGATTTCCAGTTAAGATGTATCAGTAAGTTACCCAAATACTTTGATCCAAAGTCAATAGGATGGTTTCATGTTTCCACCTTGTTTTTAACAGAAAAAAGGGGACCCGCTCTTTTATCACATACTATAAATAAGGAATTTGAGGATTATAAATAAGCTATACTAAGCATTGCTGTCTGAATGGGATGCAATTACTTCAGTCCTTGTGCTTTTTCAATCAGCCAGTGTCCCTGCAGTGTTTAGAGTGGTAAAGGGGAAGTGGCCTGTGGTTAAACAGAGGAAATACCGAGGAATTTTAATACAGCAAATAGTCTTTTTACTTCCTACAGGATAGCACTTCAAAGGCAGCCTTGCCCCAGAGCAGACAATGTCTTACAGGGGCCATCAGTCATTTAATAGTATGGCAAGTCTATTCAAAATATACAAACAGACCAAGACAATTGCTATGCAAACAAGGCAATTGGTTTTATTCCACAATCAGTGCTTATGAATGTGGCCCAGACTGTAATCAGGGTTTTCTCTTCCCACCCGCACCCCAAACACAAAACATTATAGCTTTTTCTTAAACAACTGAAATGAACCAATTACTAAAGCAAAGAGCAGAGAAAATGTGATGGTAAGTAAAAGCAAACTTTAGGTGACTGCAAATTAATTTTGTTACGATGGAATGAATTCTATTTTTTTCAGCTAAATTTAAATTTCTGTGGCTTTTTTGTCAATAGAGCAATTAATATCATTTTTATTAGAAAATACACCAAATCTATGAGAAGCATTAGAGCTTCTAAGGTTCTCATGTACGTATAACAAGACTTTAAAATCTGCAAATCAATTATTAACTCTAGCAAGTTGTCCCTCTAAAAGTTTAGCTCTTTTCTTATAGCTATATATTTATTTTCAGTTATGAACACAACTACTCCATGCCAGCAGGTCACTTCCTTTGTTTTTTTTTTACAACTTATCTGACAATTTATCTGTGCAATTTATAGAGCTGCCCATCTCTGGGCGGCCTTTAACAAAGCTTAACAGTCAATAATTACCTAAAAATCCATTACCATAATTATTAAAAACATTAAAACCACAAAAGTCTATAAAAAAATAAAGCAAGAACAAAGAAACAGCAGAAGAAGGGATGTTAATAATACCGGAGCCACTTCACCAGTCTCCTAGTGCCCCCCCCCCCCCCCCCCCCC
>JANHZT010010928.1:16816-28359 GCA_032468215.1 Stegonotus admiraltiensis
TGAGAATAAAGATAATCCTGAATCCCAGATACCAATGTCTGTGTGAGTTATTGGGCCGATCCTTGAAATGCTTGACATATTTTTATGTTCATCGTTAGCCATTTCTTTTACATTCATTCCATAATTTATCTGGTTCTCTATCAATCAGATTCAGTTCTTCAAAGCAATTCCGGATGATCCCTGGAAATATGGGGAGTATATGTTCAAGATTATATAATCGAAACTGAATGGCTTTCTTCTTCTTAATTAAACCTATCCAAGAAGATCAATATTTCATTGCAAAACTTTGTAAGATCACATGTGAAGAGTCAAAATATATGTGAGATCTCACTAAAATCTCAAAAAATATTGTGTTAAAGTATACAGAATCACTTGAGAGATGTTGCATATATCTCTTGTTCTAGAAATTCCGCTCCCTTTCAGCTCCCTATTTAGGTGAGACAAGAATATTTGAAAAGCAAAATCAAAACAATTTAATTAAAGAAAAATGAGTTCGCCATTATTGTGTTTTTAATATTATTTTATTTTCAGCTATATAGTTTGGAATCAGGTGTTATCTAAACTGAACAACTTGAATAACAAGAAAGGAGGACAAGACACTGACTGTATATTCAGGCGCTAATCTCCATTGTTGACTACATGTAGGAGGCCAGGCGTTGTCTTAGAGCTGGTTAAATTAAGTAAAAGACATTATAACATTGTGTAATGTGTTAGTACTGTCATAAATCTGTGAGTTTTTAAAGGAGCATTTGTTGTTTTTTATGTAGGCTTCTGAAATTACAGTAAATAATTCAGATCAGTATTAATTGTGTATGTTCTATTTTTTCCTTTGTGCAATCTTGTCTGTATAAGTATTGGGGGAGGGGAGCATTATGTAATATGCATCAAGAGCCATGAGTTCTCCACCATATTTCTCACTGTAAAGTACCAGTAGTCCTTGGGTTATAATGGTAACTGGGACCAGGATTACTGTTGCTAAGTGATCCTGACCTAAAGCATGACATCACATGCTTGGTGATGGCAATCCAGGCAGTCCTGGTTGCCATTGTATCCCCAAGGCATGTGAGTTGTTAAGCAGGAAGCGGTGGGAACCCCAGGGAAGGAGTTTAAGGGTGCTGTGGGGGTAATGGAGGCACTGGAAGGCCTGGCACAGGCCAAATGCAACCTGGGAAACAGGTGTTGCACTACAAGCACAGGGAGGGCAAGGGAAACAGGGTGCAGAGGGCACAGGTTCATGGAAGCACAAGCAGGCCAAGGGAAAGATACAGTGCAGTGCACAAGAAAGCTGTGAGGAGGGGACTTACTCAAGTGACCTCCAACCTTCCCTTCCCTCTTGACTTTGCTTGTGGAAGCCAATGGGGAAAGTCACAGATGGCAATTATGTGACAGCAGGAGCCCTATGACAGCCAGAACTTCAAGGGCTGGTTGCAAGTACCACTTATTCAACACTATTGCAACTTTGAACAGTTGTTAAATGCATGGTCAGTAAAGCGAGGGTTACCTGCTCCTTTAAATTGTTGTGGAGTATTGTGGGACTGTTATCCCAAAATGGTTCAGAGAAGGGAGCTAGTTTGTTATATGGTGGGTTGCCCACCAGTTCGGACCAGTTCACAAGCACCAGTAGTAAAACCGGCAGGAGGCTCCGCCCACTGACCCGGACGTCATCATAGGTGATCTGCTTATGCGAACTGGTAGTAAAGGTAAGTAGAACCCACTCCTGGACCACTGGGTCTGATAGGGATCAACTCATGGCCAAAACAGAATGCCTCTTGGACCACATTATCCCATAAAGCAAAAGAAGTACCAAAAAAAAAAGAATGGATGGTTGGAATCACACCCAAATTCACATACATTTGTATTGTAAACAAGACAGTGTTGTGATGCCAGCATTTTCTGCATGCTAGAATAACTGCAGTTAAAAAAAACACATCTAATAATAACATTATCAGTCGTGGATGAGACAATACTCTGTGAATGACAACACCCTTTCAGGTCAAAGATATAGCCAATTAAACAAAGACAGTAATAATCAAATTAAAGAGTGGTAAAACATCTTTTGCAAGTACATTTGCAGCTAAAGACAGAAAAATGCGCTGAATTTTGGAGAACTGCTGCTAGCTGAGTGGTTCACTGGCCTGGCCATGTAGACAGGAGTGTCTTCATGGTGTGAAGGGTTATAAAAAGAAAAGTCAAGATGGTAGCTGTGGAATATCTGATTAACAACCTGTCCCTTTTTACATACAAAATAAGTAAAAGCAGGAGAGAGCTCCAACTGTGTAGTCATGACCCCATCTAGATTTTTTTAACACACCTTGTGAACACCCTTCATGACATTATTATATATAGTCATTTGTGATGTCATCACTTTTAAAGTTGAAGAGCCATGATTAATGCAGGGTGATGGAGAGTACTGTCATCCAAGAGTTAAGAAGTATTAAACAATAAAGAGAAGAGAGGAGAAATAACATTTACCATTTTAGTCAGGGTGGAATTCCTTTGTTCCCATAAGCAAAAGGGACAATGTGTCTCCATACCGCACAGTGCCATAGCGATTTATTAATTACAAAGGAGGGAAGTGTTGCTTTATTTTTGTCTAGATCTTGGCAGGAACATCAACACCAGATTTGGGACAATGCTTAGTGCAACTTAGCAGCCTGGCATAGATTCTATAAAATTGTAATCTTTAACATTATAATCATACTAACTTAAATGTAATTTTATTAACAGAAACAGCTAAGAAAAGCTTTCCTTGGGTAAAAAAAAAGTTAAGAGTTTATAAAAGGCCTAGAATTTTGCTCAGATTTTTATGCAGCTTTATAATTGTGCTAAGAGTAGTATGTGCACTACCCAGATAGAGTTGGGATGATGCAACAATCTCAAGGTTAAAGACTTTTTTTGTGGGTCAGAATCAGGCAAAGTGTTCAAATAGACACCAAAAAGTTTCAGGCTTAATTAAAACACCTGCTGTCTAGCTGCAAATCTATGAAAGAACAAAAGCATTAACTAAAAAAGGAGGAAAAACTTGAGGATTCCTACCAATCTGTTTGTATTGCATGGACTGGCTTTGCTTTGTACCAAGGGGGAGGTTCTACTACAGGCCCCACAGGAGCAAGTAACTCCAAGAAGATAGGATTTGGAAATAATCCAGACGCACAATAAATTCTTAATGCATGATGAAGGGCAGCAATTTGCTGCAGTGAAAGAAAGAATTTGGATCCAGAACTCAAAACTCTGTTCAGGAAATTGGTAGAACATTAGGAGCTGACATGGATATTAAACTACACACTTGTACCTATACCCAAAACTTAGCACAGACACCTGAAATCCCATACAGGTAGAAAAGGGGCTGAAGAATCAATCAGTTGCTATGCAACTGAAAGGCATAGCCAAGCAGAGATTTAGGAGATACCTGTATATACCCGAAGAAGGAGTCAGAGAACTACAAGTTCAATTGGCATGCCTAGATAGCAAATAGCTACAACCAGAGAATAGGAGCTAGAGAAAATTAGTGAAACAAGCAGCTTGCTTGCTGACATTGCACTGGTGATGTTACCTAGTTGGATAATGAAATGTCTGCAAGCAAACAACCAAGCTCAGAGAGCAGCAAGGACTCCAGTTCAATCCCACTACAGATATTCTCATGTATGAAGAGAAATATATGTGTCCCAGGATAATGTTGTAGGATCCAAACTGGGTCAGTTACTGGAACCAGTAGTTTTGTCTTCTGAACTTTCAGACTCGTATTGGAGCCCATCTTAAGGTAACTTCTCTCTAGCAGAGTGACAGATATTCTCTTGCATTGGAAGTACTGGAAAGGTTTCTACGTGCTCCATAAGGACTTCCGGGGAGAATAGCACCTCCCAGAGAGAGACCATTGTACAGTAGAACTGGATAAGGATTTTTTTGTTTTGTTTTGCCTGAAGGACAGAAGAAGCTAAGAAAATCTGGTTAGTTATTTTAAAAAAGGGCTAGAGAAAAAGGAAACACATAACACTGTGTCTGAGGAACACAAGAGACTAATTTAGAAGGACACAGTGTAGTTTAAAAGGGGCAGCAAAAAGCTAAACTGAGGATTTGAATAGGAGAAAAAGTTGTACATGTGGCAAGGCTGCTCATGTAGCCTGAACCTGTATGAGCCAGACTCATAAAGGTTAATTAGCAATTGCCTGCCAGCAACCAAAACACAGCTAAGATGAAAGCAAAGGTTCCAGCAAGTGTAAATAAAAGAAATACCTTTAGTCCAACAGAGACAGGTAGAACTGTAATACCAGTGTGCCCTTATCTTTTTTATTATTATTATTTTTTATTAATAAAATTTTTATACCGCCCTTCTCCCGAAGGACTCAGGGCAGTGCACAGCCAAAAATAGAAACAAAACACGTAAATTTAAAACAGTTTTAAAAAGTATTAAAAAATCTTGTTAGAGGTTCTCTCAGAATAATGAATTTGTGAACTCTGCAAGTTTTGCAATTGTTATGAGTAATAAAATTGTAATAGTAATTTTATAACAATCATCTAAGTACTAAATAAGCATGTATTATATATTTGTCTCAAGTTTCTTCTAAAATACGCAGATCAACAGATGGCATTCCCACATTTTATCCTTGCCAGACCTCTGTGAAACAGATTAGGTTGGGCAACGCTGCCTTACCTCAGCCTCCCAATAATGTTGAACACTTTATCAACAACTGACTTAACAGCAAAAATAACACAGGTGCTGCTGCTTTTTATTATTGAAATAATATGGTGGAACCACAACAAATAAAATATTTGTCTATCAGTGCAGGTTGATTATATACTAATACACCATCAAAGATAAAATCATTGCTGTGGTAATCAAAGCAAGTCTACTATTCATATTTTAATAATTTAATAATATAAACAAATGACTGTAATTTACTCATAGATGCATGCTTATGCTCTATATAAACATTTACAATAATAGCCACATTATTCCATTCTTTGCAATAAGGTTCAGATATTTTAATTTTATATCATTATATTTATATCATTAAATTATTTATTTTTAAAAACTCTCCATGGGGGTATACAAAGTAATATAAACTTTAAAGAAAGCAATAATACTGTAACAACAAAACAAAAGTAATATTCAAAGACATTATACTAAATTTTATTAAAAGTCTGCAAACAAAATTGTTGGGATGCTATTGTAAGGGGAGCTCCTAAGATTTTTTTAAAATACTGAACCATACAACAGAAAATGATGAAGATGTTGGTTATAGTCAGAGATATTCAGGAGAAGATAATATTTCAATTATTCGAGCCCAGAGCAATTACAGCTTTATAAATCAAAATCAGCATTTACAAACGACAATGCAGTTGGTTCAAGAATGGAGATAGTGCAACTCCATCTGTGTAAATTATATACCCCATTTTAGCTTTGTTTGTCTATTCTCTAACCATAGTCTGTTATATTCATTTTAGAGAAAAGGGCAACTAGGAAAGAGCCAACAGAAGAACAATCACATGTCTGAATATGCATGATAATCTGATTGCAAAAATATGCATATATGTGAAAAGATTGCAAATGTATTGACAAATGTTCATTCTTATCATTGTTTGCCTTTGCAAACAATTTACTTCTGTTTTTAGACTATAA
This sequence comes from Stegonotus admiraltiensis, assembly GCA_032468215.1. Lineage (NCBI taxonomy): Eukaryota > Metazoa > Chordata > Lepidosauria > Squamata > Colubridae > Stegonotus > Stegonotus admiraltiensis. The sequence continues at coordinate 22,437 of JANHZT010010928.1, forward strand.
CTAATAGAGGCTGATTTGTCACATACCAACAAAGTGAAAGATTCTGCCTTCCTTTCATAAAGCTACACCCTTCTTAGGCAACGTTTCTCTTCCATTTCAAATGAATTTCCTTTTATAATTTGACAAAGGTTACATTTCACAATGCCCCCATAAATAACTTTCTTGAGAGCTTAGCAACAGACCACTAACCATTTAGAGCAGAATATTAATGAAATACATTTGGCATATAGCACAGATGACATTTCTGATGAATGAAGGAACGATGAAAAATACAGCCTTGGCAGCAAAACAAATGAACGGCCTCTTTGTGGGTAGGATTATTAGTTCCATTGAAAACACAGCAGAAACCTTGGCTTGGGAGAAGGTTTTACCCACAGCAGCAATTCAAACTGGCAACCTTGATTTAAAATATATATATATATATGCATTTTTTAAAAAGAATGAGTAGTCGGGAGCAAAGTTAGTTTGACAGTTTGGTGACCTACTCAAGGCGCTCAAGGAATCTTTTGCATCACAGTTATTACTGCAAGAGGCTGAGTAAAAAAAAAAGGCAGGAATGGATGAAATATACCCCCTGCTTTAGTGATCAGCATCTAACTTTCCATAGAATCTAAATCTGCATACTACACACTACACACTACACACTAAATACTACACTACACATCTACACACTAAATACTACAGAATCTACAGACCAAAATGCCTTTTATAATTGGCATTACGGTTGGCTGCTGGCTGGGGGATTCTGAGAGTTGAAGTCCACCCATCTTCAAGCTACCAAGGTTGAGAAACACTGGTCTAAAGGAATAGTCAGACATTCATGGTCTTCCAGAAGGCCTATGGGTAGATATTGTTCATATTTCAGAGGGGAGTCTGTTTCACAAGACAGGGTCATGACAAAGAAGACACACTTCTTTTTTTTTAATAAAATTTTTATTATAAACTGAAGACAAAAAAAAGAAAGAAGACGATAACAAAACAAAATCACATACATACGACTGAGGTTGATTCAACCCCTATATAGATACTATTCCTAAGTAACATTACATATCACCATACTACAACTTTGATTAAATTTATCACATTGCATCTTGTACTTGTTAATCTTCTAATATTACCTTATATATATTTAACTTGCTATTAACAAATCTATGCTATATGCTTTCCTAACATCTACCTCATGGCTTTTTTACTTCTATCCATTTGTACCATTTATCCCAGCTTTGATTGAAATTTGATTCTTGTCTATCTTTAAGGATATATGTTAATCTATCACATTCTGCACACCACAAATTTTTTTTTAATAATCGTCTGGTCCGATGGTACTTCTTTCCCTTTCAAAAACTGCGCATATGCAATTCTAGCTGCAGTGGTAATATGTATGAAAAGGTACCAGTCTGTCTTCCTTATGCCAGAAGACACACTTCTTAAAGCCCACTAAGTGACACTGGTCCCAGAAACTGATACTGTACTGTACCTGAACTGCTGAGGCTTCCAGAAATCATTGAGAAGAGGCAGCTGCATGATTAATCAGCTGTATAGGTTTCAATAGAAAGGTTTCTATCCTAGAATTAAAGGAATATTTGAGTGAGACAAAAGGGTTGATTTTTTTGACAAGTTAATTAACCACTTAGTTAACTGATACTATGGCATTAACCTAATTTGCATACAGAGTAACTAAAAGTTACTAAAAATGTACTTTGAAATTAAAAGGATTTTCTTCAGAAAATAATTAATTAACATGTGATTGTTGAAAGTACAGTAAATGCACATAAAATTACCAATCGTCTTCAGTTTTAGAATTTGGTGAAGTAACAGTATGGTAATGGTGCTATAAATAAACACTTTTTAGGATGCAAAGAACTTTTGTAGAACTCTTGTACAATAGCTGAATTCTAAATTTCCTTACAAAGAAGAGAAAAATGAACTTCAGTGTGTAGGCAGTGTGAAAGCCTTTCTACTAGCCCCATACTAAAGTCTATGTTACATAAGTGCAAAAAGATATAAATATCTAAAAATCTTTGTAGAAGGGGGTGTGTGTTTTTTGCAAGCACTGAACATTCAGAATTACGCAGAACATAGCTGAATTTTAATTACGCTATTTACAGAATTTATTTGAATTATATGATTTTATTACCTATTAGAGATTATTATTATTATTATTAATTAGGTACTACTGCTCAATGTACCGTCCATTGTTGTCTCTTTACTTGTAATATTTGTTTAAATGTGAATCAGGGTCACCTATCAGTGAAAGTATTTCAATGAAAAGATAGCTAAATTGTCCCCAGTATTTTTTTTTTGGCATTTACACTCATTCAACTGTGCATCAACCACTAATTAATTAGGGAATTGCATGGCCAAATCATATGAATGTCGTAGCTATTTCTTACATAAATATGATACCGATGTCTTCAAACTAGGCATTAAACAGGAAAGACTGCATACTGTTCTTTTGACAACTCCTTTCCATAATTTGAATTATGAGGATAAACAAAACACTTCCTTGATTCTTCTTCCTGTCAAAAGAACTAAACACAAAGCATCTAAACATGATGGGCATCTGGCCACTTGACTCAAAAATCATGTACTGTACAAACACATCCAACAAGGGGGTTCTATCAGCCCTAGCTATAGGTTCTGGGAGAACAGCCAGCTGTTTAAGGCCTTCCAGAACACCATCAGGATGGGAGCTATATAGCTCTCAGAGGGGATCTCATTTCACAGGACAGATTGCACAACAGAAAACAAGGAAAGAAATTATTGAAGCCATGCATCTAAAGGTAATATTTTAAGCATATCCAAGTTTTGCAGCCAGATTTGGTAGAGTGTGATCAAAGGTCCTAAGCAATGCAAGCGGAGACCAAAAAGAGGTAATGAGAATTGTGGTGGATAGTGGAAAGCCCAAAATCTGGTAGTGGGATGGACAGCCTACATCAGTGATGGCTAATCTTTTTGCCATCGCGTGCCAAAAGCGGGGGGAGCACGATGGGGTCACATGCATGTGTGCCCACATCCATAATTCTATGTGCCCTGCCCCCCCATGCTCCCCCCACTTTTGGCACACGATGGCATGGTGGGCCCAGTAGGCCTGTTTTTTGTTCTCCCCAGGCTCCAGAGCCTTTCTAGGAGCCTGGGGAGGGTTAAAACAGCCTTCCCCACCCTCACAGAGGCCCTCCGGAGGCCAGAAACAGTGTGTTTCCTGACTTCTGGTGGGCCCAGAAGGCCCAAAAATCAGCTGGCCGGTGCACATGTGTGCTGGAGCTGAGCTTGCGTGCCCACCGATATGGCTCCATGTGCCACCTATGGCACCCGTGCCATAGGTTCGCCATCACGGCCTTAAAGCAACCTAATCCTCAAAGCTGCAAATCCTTAATATGTGAGCCTTTGTTAAAAGTTAAAAATAAGACTCTGAATGTGCTGTCTACATGCATTCAGTATACTGAACCCCCAAACGAGCCTATCATATTTTAGCCTAGGCTAGTTTGAAAACCAACCCAATGTGGTTAGTTTAAAATGAGCTGCTTTGCAAATTTGAAAGATTGAATTAATACACTTAGCTGTGGTGCAATCAGGTTTTGCTGAATGTGGATTATTATTAAATAACTCACCTTTAAAGAAACTTTAAGTGTGATATATATGAAAATATGAATCAAGTCAGTATTTGAGGGATCTATAAATTTGGGCCTCTTCTAAAGAGAAAGTGGTGTTTTGGGAGCCCCATGATTCCTGAATTTTAAGACACATTTATTTCAAAACATATGTTGTTTCTATTTGTTCCATTTTATTTTAGTTTAAAAATAAAATATTAGTATTTGCTATTATGCAGACCTTTCTGAATTTTGTATTGCCTACGAAAGAAGGTTGGTTCTATGCCTTAGTAATTCACATGTGGTTTCTTGTTCACCACATAATCTACTTTTCTTCCAGATTTTAGCTTTTACTCCAGCCCTTGCCCAGATCAAGGTCTGAAAAAACGAACAAATTATACAATACAGCGGAAAAAGGAAACCACAGCAGAAACACTTGGAAGCCTTTGATATGCTGGGGTTTGGGGGAAGGGGCGTATAATGAAAAGAAATGCATTTGTAACCCATTCCTACTATGTTTATTAGGAAGTCTAATTAATTTGTGGTTTAATTTCATGTGTGATGCAAATTTTATGTGAATAGAGTTAGTGAAAAACTTTAATTTTACTTTCAGCTAAACACTGGGAGAGGTAATGTTAAGAATCATAAATTAACTGATCAGTAGTAGGACGGGTCTCAATTTATATGAATTTGAGATTTATGGCATTTGCAATTATAGTGATCAATCCCGACGTATAAAGCAAATTAGGGAGGCCGAATTCTAGGGGAAAATAAGGATGTGAGCACATTTAAAAATAGGGTGTGACAAACTTAGTGTAAGAAAAAACAGACTTTCATATTAAGTCAATGTATTTGTTACAACTGGTGACCTGTGCAATAAGACGAGATACTTAAGGGATTTTTTTCCTCAATGTTTTACTCTCATCTCTATTAACCTATATAAATCTATCGTAGGAGGCTTAATTTTCAGATAGTTTTTTTCTGTCCTCATGACCTAGAAGAGGAACAAGCAGAGAGGATATATAAAAATGATTTTTCCGCCCGAACTGCAATACAGCCGATCCTGCTAGCAAATGCAAAAAAAAAACCCAAAAACCACCACGAGGAAAGTACTTGTAGGCAGCCTTTGCTTAGAGCAGCAAATCCTACGGTACTAGAAGGAAAAGGAAGTTAGCAGGATGCCAGAAGTACTTCGCTCAAGACAGAATAGGAAAAACAGGAAAAACAGCCAGAAGACAGCAAATCCAGAACGAACTGGGGCCATTAAAAGCGCCAAGCAACGTCTCCCAACTTGGTGCCTTCCGATTGTACAGAATTTACATTAAACGTCCCCAGTCTGGTAGATGATCGAATACACAGCATTACTAACATCGTCCTTTTGAAGGGTAACAGATTGAGGAAAAGATGAGGCCATCGTATTTGTTTAATTAGAAACACAGCCTACGTTGACTTGAGAACAGCGGGGCCGACTTCAGCATAAAGCTGCCTTTTGAGATTGGTTCAGAAATCTATTATGATCACGAAAGGGAGCTTGAATTCCGCGATCCTGCAGTGACGCACCACTGAACGCCCACGGAGGGGGAGGAAGGGATGGGTCGATTCTCCTGTGCACGCAAAGCTCGTGTAAAATCCACTAGAATCCACCCCCTCCCCCCATGGCGAAAACCTTGCAGGCGCATTAGAAGGGTGGCTCCTTCTCGCATCCTAAAAAGCACCAGCAATAATAACCCGGGTTGTGTCACGCGCGACCCAAAGAGCAGGTAGGCGGGCACGCACTGAGGGCGCCTCGCATTCCTCCCTCTCTCTCTGCCTCCTCCCCTTTTCCTGCTCATTCCAAGGGCAGTGGGAAAGCCCCGCCCCCTTTTCTCTCCTGCCTCGGCCAATCGGGAAGCGTCGTCGTTAACCCCTGGCGAGGCGGAATAGACCGGAGCTGAGGGAAGAAAAAAAAAAACTCTGAGGAGAAAAGAGGAGGACGAGGCGGCGGCGGCGGCGGCGGCGGCGGCCGGGGCTTGGATTGCCCGTTTTTGATTCTGCTGCCGCTGTCACCACCGCCCGTAAGGGGAGGACGGGAAAGGGGGAGGAAAAAAAAACCCACCAGAAAACGAGGACACCATTCCGCGAGAGGGAAAATAGGACAACAGAGCCTGGCAACCGTGCTCGAAACCACCCCCTCTAATTCCGGTCCCGAGAGCCAGAAGGAGCGGCAACGCAGCCAGGCCTGGTCCGCGGTCGCCCTTGCGCCCCTTTCCCTTCGTTCCTCCGACCGGCGTCTTGATTAGCACTAGTGACAGCGCCGGAAATGATGCCGGTAAGCTGGATTGCGGGTGGGTGGG
>JANHZT010010930.1:18988-33758 GCA_032468215.1 Stegonotus admiraltiensis
TATGGATGCAGGTAAGTACAGGGCATGCACGGAAGGTCAAGGAGGGTGAAAAACAGGCCTATCGGAAGTTTGGGAAGGCCAGAAACGGGCCCCTTTTCCATCCTCCAGAGGGCCTCCGGAGCCTGGGGAGGCTGTTTTTGGCCTCCCAGAGGCTCAAGGAAAGCCTCCAGAGCCCAGGGAGGGCAAAAACACCTTTTCGCACCACCCCCCTCGGTCATGGTGCAGGAGGCCGACTAGGCCACACCCACCATAGCCACACCCACCCAGCAACCGGGAAGAGAACTCCTTGCTAAACATTTTTAAGCCCACCCCTGGGTGGTATATTTCCTTAAGATTATGGGGAAATATTATAATTATAAATATTATAAGTGTTACTAGTGACCTCTTACATTTTAAATGCTAGAAATAAAGTAAAGCATGCCTAATTGGTCTCAGTCCTTCCCGGATGCTGCAAATAGCAGCAATTCCTAAAAGTGAAAAGGAAGGAAGGAAAGGGGAGGGGAGACTTCGCACATTTACATGTACATTTAAGAAATGTACTTTACTTTTAAAACCTTGAAATCTTCTCTTTATGTCATCAATTGACATAGTAGGATAAAATGTAGGACAATGACCAAACTGCAGAACTCACAGTTAAATAATAAACAAACAAATTTTGCCCCAAGAATCTCCATTCCTGCAGGCATATACAGTAGATTGAATCATAGAGAACTCTGGGTACAGAGTCAGTGGGAATCAGAGATCACAACCAACAAATCTGGAAAGAATAGAAGTATTCATTGCCAGAAGTCATACAAATGTGAAGAATTATTCAAAATAATAGAATAATCCATTGCCTACGTAAATGCTTCTCTTGGGATGTCAGTCTTTTTCTCTTTCATGTGGTCTGACAGAGCACTTTCTCTAAAAATTGTTACTTTCTCTATCAGATGGTACACGGGAGATTCCCCTAAATGATGAATTCCTTGAACGAATGCCTCAAGCAGACCTTTTGGAAAATGAAGTCATTGTTTCTGTCTTTATTCCATTCTCAAAGGAAGTAAGTCCATGCATTTTTCTCCATCTCTAATCATATAGCCTGCGGAAAGACTAACATGCTCAGTGTTGAGAACTAACCAAGCATGGTGGTATACTTTGTCCAGTCCATATTGAGATTTTTATCTATTTTTCTTTCCACTATACTAGCATACATAACCCAAATATTTTAGAAAACTGTTCCTCCCAGAGTACAAGTCGAAACTATACAAGGTTTGGACAGAGGGGAAATTCTGGAGGGATGGGGTGGGTTAAACTAATGCTATTCATAGGACTATAATATTAGTAGTTTGGTTCAATGTCTTGGTGGCATTTTCTTGTATAAAAGCATGAATAAATGCTACATATCGCTTGGCTCTGTTTCTTTCATAGGCAGATGTTTTCAGGATAAGCATTTTTTTTCACATGTGAACTAAAGAATGGAGAGCATTTCCGTATGTAGAGGAAACAGTCAGATTTCTCTTTCTTCCTTCTGCCAGAATGAATTTGTATCAGCCTTCCGACAGGCAGATCGTAAAAGAAATGCACTCTCGGTGACAAATTCTGCAGTGAAAGTCCTTTTCCAATCAGGCACAGATGTCATTCAGGACCTAACTATTTTATATGGAGGCATTGATTGTACAACTGTGAGTGCAAGGAATTCCTGCCAGAAGCTCATTGGAAGGTATAAGTCAATGATACTATTTACTATTTATACAGATGGCTCAGAGAACATAGGTTAATGAAATTGTGATTAAGCACCATCTAATATCATGAAAAACAGAATGTTCCTTCTCCAGTGGGATGGGCCCTTATTTTCTTCCTTTTGAACTCTCTACATGTTGCCTTAAGGTAGTTGAGGACTACCTGTATAATTACGCGCTGTAACATCACTTCTTACAGCATTGTTGACAGTTGTAGTGGTACTATTGAATATTGCAATGACAAATTCAAGATTTACACAATAAACTTTTCAAGAATGCAGAGCTAATTCTGTGTTTTTATTTTGGGATAGAGGGTTCTTCAACTTTTGGAGAGATTTAAAAGGTTGCAGGAAGGGACTAAATTTGAACATCCAATAATTTCTGCAATGTTAGACAGTACTGATTCTGCAATGTTAGAGGTAGTCCTCAACTTACAACATTCATTTAGTGACTGTTCAAAATTACAGCAGCACTGAAAAAAGAGTCTTATGATTGGTTTTAATACTTAAAACCTGCAGCATCCCCATGATCATATCATAAAAATTCAGGCACTTGATAACTGGCATGTATTTATGACAATTGCACTTTTCTGGAGTCACGTGATTGCCATTTGTAACCTTCCCAACTGGCTTCTGACAATCAAAGTCAATGGGAGAAGCCGGATTCACTTAACAACTGCAGTGATTTGCTTAACAACTGTGGCAAATGGTTGTAAAATGGGGCACAACTCACATAACTGTCTTGCTTAGCAATGGAAATTTTGGGTTCAATCGTTGTAAGTCGAGCACTACCTGTATAATGCATTGGTCCACAAGTTGTACTATAAATACTTCTTTTTTTTAAAAAAAAAGGAATGATTTCTGTTTCAAAATGTATTCTGAATATTTAGAAAACTGCTTCTTTAAAATGTTCTTGCTGAACTGAATTAAGAGTAATGAGAAATTCAACTTTTCTATGAACATGCACTGCAAAGTGCATCTGCTTTCTTGTTTTTTAAATAGCCAAGTTTCTGGGAAAGTTTTGTTCAAAATGAATATTGACCCAAGGATCATAGGATTATACAATATGTCATATAATTTAGTTCTCTGGGCTGCATCAGCATCTTCTGCACTCAAAAAATAAATGTTAGATGTGTGAAATATTGTAATACCTCATAAAGATATATGGATGTTCCCCTCTCTCCTAGGGTTCAGGAAAGTTTTGAAAACCTGGCTTTGGCCCCAAGCCTGGGGCTTTGGTTTTTCATTTATTTAAGGTTGGGGGGGGCAATAAATATAATAATAGTAATAGATTAGTAGAATAGAAAACAAATAATTGGAGAAGATGAATCTGAAAATCAAAATCGAAAGATTATGGCATAAACCAGCTATGGTGGCCCTACTGACTAATGGCATACTGGGTACCATACCAAAAATTATTGGACAGCACTTAGAAAATCTGTACATTAACAAAATTTCCATCTGTCAATTATAAAAAGCCACATTCCTTGGAGTCACATATATACTATACTGGTACATTAAAACAGGTTCTAAGTACTTTGGAAGAATTTGATGTATATGAAGACCAATAGCAGAACTAGTAGCTGTAATTTCACACTGTTGTGTGTAATAATAATTCAAATAATATAATCTGCCTATCCCAAGTCCTTGAGAAGGACATGCTAGGTGAATAAAAATTCCAGATCCAATCTAAACATTTGGCTGATGTTTCCTGTACATTTCCCAGATCTGTTCCAGAACACTCACTGACATAGTAACATAGTTCCATAGGAGAACAATGTCATATTACTAACTTTATGTATGCTAATAATTATATATCCCAAAATAAAAGCACAGAATTTGCTCTGCATTCTTGAAAAGTTTATTGTGTAAATCTTGAATTTGTCATTGCAATATTCAATAGTACCACTACAACTGTCAACAATGCTGTAAGAAGTGATGTTATAGTGCGTAATTATACAGGTAGTCCTCAACTTATGAGCACAACTGAGCCCAAAATTTTTGTGGTTAAGTGAGACATTTATTAAGTGGGTCTTGCCCCATTTTACAACCTTTCTTGTCTTAAGTTAAGTTGCCTACAGTTGTTAAGTTAGTAACACAGTTGTTAAGTGAATCTGGCTTTCCCTTTGATTTTGCTTGTGAGAAGGTCGCAAAAAGTGATCACATGGCCATGGGACACTGCAACCGTCATAAATTGCCAAGCATCTGAATTTTTATCACATGACGATGGGGATGTTGCAATGGTCATAAGTGTGAAAAATGGTCATAAGTCATTTTTTTCAGTGCAATTGTAACTTTGAACAGTCATTAAATGAACTGCTGTAAGTCAAGGACTACTGTATTTGGAGGGGCTAATCACTGCTCATCCAAATTTTTCCTTCTGTACTTTGCTCATCTAAGCATGCTTGATTTATGACTTTTCCCTCCCAGAAACTGGAATGAAGAGATGCTGAATGAAGCTTGCAAGTTAATTCTTGAAGAAATCACACTCTCTCCCTCAGCACCTGGTGGAAAAGTAGAATACAGACGTACTATGCTTATCAGTTTCTTCTTCCGATTCTATCTGAAAGTACTACACAATTTAAAAAACATGGTAAATAATAGACTTTCTGTACACTCAAACAGTTTTTCCAGAGCTATTTGGTTGATAAAATTGTAGATTGCTGGTGGCCTGAAACTGGCTGCTCACATTTTCCTTTATGAGCAAACTCAGTAAAAGGTATGTGCTAGGACTGCTATCTCCTCCACCAGACTTCCTTGTTGTAATGTTAAAATCAGATAGGCCCCTTTTCATTAACTGTTAAAAAGTTTAGCTTCTTCTTCACAAAATAATCAATGTTTATGAAATAGCAAAATGCATCAATAATTGGATAAAACAGCATTTTCTGTAAGGTAGGAAAGCAGTATCAGCAATTTGATGATAAAGACACCCATAGTGGCTAAGAATAGAAATGTAACCAATAAAAATTTAACTTCATCAGTTAAATTTACACAGAAAACTTTAGGACTACAATGGGGACACAGAAAATTGTAACTCTACTGCCATCTAGTTGTTCTCTGAATTTGAACAGTTCAGAAATAGTAATCCTAGGAAGCTTACATCAAGAACAGCTGTGTAATTTAGACTTATGTCTCAACAGATGCTATGCTTTCTGATAGTAATTATTTACCACGCTTGCGCATATGCTGACATCAGGCTAAAACACACGTAAATGCCATATTGTAGTTATGAGAATAAGGCCTTTGATTCCAGTTTTCTACTCTAAAAAATATCCATATATAAAAAAGTAATGTGTTAGGAAATCTTTTGCTAACAGGGTTAATTGAATAGAACTAGATTACAATCAACAAAAATTTGATTGATGGATTCTTTTAGCTGTGTTAACTTTTTTAGCCAATGTAGTTTTTAGAGTCTTAACTGCCACTACTGTAATTTAAAATCATAATATTCTGCTATAATACATCAGGAAGCTCTTCTGATTTGGCACTATTATCTGATTCTACGCCGATTGTGGTTAATTTGAACTTGGGATACAAGCTAATTTCACATCATACTTTATGGTATGGGGTTGTATCAACTCATTCCAGTTTAGAATTTAAACTTTATTAATGGTAAATTTGTTGAATCTAAAATATAAATAGACACTTCCAATGTTCTTCCCACTCCCCTACCACAAATAAAAGACTACTTTGTGAAGCTAGAAGAGATAAAGTAATTTGATTCTTATAATGCTAAATGGTTGTTAATGTTACAATGAATGTAACAGTACTCTTTTGACTTTGGATTTCCCTCTAGCAAAATCAGGTTTGAAATATTGGTATAATATATTAAATGAATTCCTAACTTCCTACAGTTTCCAAACAAGTATCCTAATTTACCAAAGGACTACATGAGTGCTTTAGACGAATTCTGTGATATACCATCAAAGGGCATGCAAGTATACCAGGTCAGTGAAGTCAGTTTTAAAGAGAGTTATGTGTAGATAAAAAAAATATGTTTTTCTAAATAGTCAGAAATATCTCAATCAGCTAATAGAAATGATTCTACAAAAATGGGAAGGGGCGTTTGTTTCTTGGCTAATTACCCACCTAGTTCTTGAAGGTGAGAGCATTTTGCTCTTGCTCTAGAAATCTGGACTTTCTGCTATTACTGGAAATATCTTCCAAGTTATGTACATAATAGACAATATACTGTATGATGTAGGTGCCCAACGAGGTCCTTGAAAGTGACAATGGTCCTTCCAACAAGCACATTGATGCCTATCAAATTATCTGTTTTACTTAGTTTTATTTTTAAAAATATTTCTGTTTTCAAAAAATGAGTGGGATGTGAAAATATTGCAAAGCAAAGTGCAGTCCCAGTTGTAATCTACATTTGCAACAATGCTTCTCAGGCCCACATAGATGCCAGAGGCATTCTTAGAAAAGAAAACGGGATGAACCTACAGCCTAGTGGTTGTAGGTTCTGGTATATGTGGGTATTGTGACTGACCATGTTCGAACCATTTTGTGACAATCCACTTACGTTCTCACTAGTTTACGTGTGATTATTGGTTCACAAAGATAAGGAACTCCAAAATAAGTAGAAATGTAACCTTTTACTCAGGAAAAAATAGAAAGGGGTTTATAAATGCCATTTTCAATAGTTTCAGTGACTTTCTATTATGTGACAGGATGTAGATCCTCAACAACTTCCTCAAGACCCTGTGGGACGTCCCATCAAGCATGAGTCTGGTATTAAGCATGCCACTGGTGAAGCTGTCTATGTTGATGATATGGCACTGGCAGCGGGGCAACTGTACATGGCAGTGGTAACCAGCACACGGGCCCATGCCAAAATTCTGTAAGTAACATGAAAGAAGAGGCATGAAAAATGTGTATTGGGGGCCTTATTTCCTCAGGTTCAGAACACACTTTAAATCTGTTTAAAAATGTTAAGTTCATCTGTGGCCAGGGTCAAGAGTGAAGGTTATAAATAAAAAGTAAATGAAAAGAGGGATGTTCAGGATCCAATTCTTTAAAATATGAGTAGAATACAATTTGCAGGCAGTGGATTTTCTTGTTCACCATATCCATCTCACAAGAAATCCATTCTTAATTTTTACAGGTTTCCTTGTCTTTTCTCTACTTCCAATGTTTGTTTATTTTATTTCATAATTAGTTTTACAAAATGATACCCAAAAAGAAAAAGGGGGAATAAAAAAAATACAGGAAACAATAAAAAAACAAAACAGAAAAAAAAGAAATGTTACAAAATTTCTAAACATTGCATATTTGAAGTTTTAAGCAGTACATGAGTGTCTCATTTTAAAAGAATAAATCGTGTAAAATAAAATCTCTGATACAATCTATGCCACACACATTGATTCATTTTTTTATTAGTATATCAAAATGTAATAGTGAGTTTGGAGTTTCTGAATTGTATTACCACCTCAGGCACAAAGCCAGCTGGGTGACTTTGGGCTAGTTGCTGTCTCTTAGCTCTAGGAAGAAGGGATTTTAATTCCTTCTTCCCTTTGAACAACAGGCTCAGTCTGAATTAGGCCACTGTTTCTTTATAGTTAACTGGGAAAAATCAGAAACTGGAGCCCGAAGACAATTTGTAGACTGTCTGGTGTAGTTTTAAATTGCCTGGAATGAGTATGCATTTTTGTCATTGATGTTTACTTTAGGTCAGAAAACAAGTACTGTATGTCCTGTACATTAGACAGTTTGTCTAACCAATTCCTTGGACTGAGCTAAATGGGATGTGTTCCTTCTTTTTTCCAGAGCCATTGATATATCAGAAGCCTTGAAAGAACCAGGTGTAGTTGATGTAGTAACAGCTCAAGACATTCCAGGGAAAAATGGTGATGGCAAAGAGGATGTGTTTGCAGACAATGAAGTAATTCTTGTTTTGATATTTTATTTCCATGTAACAGTCAAGATTTATGCACAACTTATGCCAATATGAGTTAGTATAGGAGTTTTTGCTTGTTGTAGGGCAGTGATGGCTAACCTTTTTGCCATTGCGTGCCAAAAGTGGGGGGAGCATGGTGGGGTCACACACACGCATGCCCACATCCATAATTCTATGTGCCCTGCCCCCCCATGCTCCCCCCGTTTTTGCCAGGCGATGGCACAGTGGGCCCAGTAGGCCCATTTTTTGCTCTCCCAAGGCTCCAGAGCTTCCCCACCTCCCCAGAGGCCCTCCGGAGGCTGGAAACAGTGTGTTTCCTGACTTCTGGTGGGCCCAGAAGGCCCGAAAATCAGCTGGCTGGTGCACGCATGCATGCTGGAGCTGAGCTCGGTTGCCCACCAATATGGCTCCGCGTGCCACCTGTGGCACCCGTGCCATAGGTTCGCCATCACGGTTCTAGGATTTCTTTACCCAAGATACATATTTGCAATTACAGGTAGTCCTCGGATTACAACCACAATTGAGCTCAAAATTTCTATTATAAAGCAAGGCAGTTCTAAGTGAGTATTGTCCCATTTTACGACCTCTTTGCCACAGTTTTTAAGCGAATCACTGTAGTTGCTAAGTGAATAATACAGCAAATCTGGCTTTCTCAATTGACTTTGCTTATCAGGAGCCAGCTGAGAAGATTAGAAATGATAATCACATGATCCCAGCACAGTGCAATTGTCATAGATACATGCCAGTTGCCAGGGGTCCGAATTTTGATCACATGACCTTGGGAATGCTACAACAGTTGCAAGTGTGAAAACTAGTGATATGTCACTTTTTAAAGTGGTGTTATTACTTCAAATGGTCACTAAATAAATGATTGTAAGTAGAGGACTACCTGTATCCTGCTTGCTCAATCTTTTAGAAGAATAGAAATTATTGATTTTGGTGAAATAAACTAACACGGAAAAATTTAGTGACTATCAAAATATCATTTATATGTGCTTCATTGATTACAAGAAAGTCTTCTACTGTGTTGATCATTGGAAGCTATGGAGAGCCCTACAAGAACTGGGGATACCAGCACATTTGATCAACTTGGTGAAGTCACAAGTCAGGAAGCCACTCTGCAAATACCCTATGGAGACTCCGATTGGTTTTAGAGAAAAGAATGACAAGGTTACATTCTTTCCCCTTTCTTATTGAATCTGTATGCTGAAATGATCATGAGGAAGCTAGATCTCGAAGAATCAAAAATCGGGGTAAATAATGAAGGAAGAAACATCAACAATCTGCGATAGGCTGACAATACAAGTCTCCTATAAAAAAACAAAGAAGGTCATCTGATCAAGAAGATCAAAGAAGAAAGTGGGAATTTTGATCTCTTCCTGAACATCAAAAAGATCACAGCAAAGACTGGAAATGTCAAAATGAAAATCGATGGTGAAGAGGTGGAATGCATGGAAAAATTCAATTTCCTAGGGTCGCAGTTCACTCAAAGCGGTGAATGCAGCCCAGAAATAAAATGTTGGATTGCAATGGGTCACATAACAATGATGAACATGAGCCAAATATGGAAAAGCAAGGACGTCAGCCTGACAACCAAATGTAGGTTAGTCCACTCTATTGTGTTTCCCGTAGCTACCTGTAAGCAAGACAGGAAGAAAATTGACTTGAGTTGTGGTGCTGGAGAAGGCTTCTGCATATTCCTTAAACAGCAAAGGTGACCAACAAACAAGTTCTGAAGCACATAACGCCATTTCACTGGAAGGAAAAATCACAAAACCATGTCTCACTTATTTTGACTGTGTCATGTGGGGGAATTTACTGGAGAAAGCAATTATGTTGGGAAGAGTTAGTAGTAAAAGGAAGCTAGGCTGCCAAAGAACATAATGGCTGGACACCATCAAGGATAACTTCAGCCAGAGCATACAAAAACTCAAAGAAGCAGTGGAAGATTGGAAGATGTGAACAGACCTGGCCATAGAATTGCCAAGACTCGGACATGACTGAATAGATAACATCATCATCACCACCAAACTAACAAATCAAGCAAGGAGAAATAATTATAGATTTGAGCACTCCCCACCATAGGAACAGTCAAAGGTTTCCACACAACTCTTCAGGAGAAGATTAGGGGTGCACAAGATCTATGGGAAGGGGAGAGAAAAATCTGTTCTACCCACCCGGGAACTTTGTTTTTAAAAAGATAAATAACCTTACAGCAAGTTTATAGAGATAAATCAAATCATGTTTTTACTGTACTGTATTCAAAAGTCATGCAGTTTCTATGGTTTGGGTTTCATGCAGGTAATATTCATTGGGCATATTATATGTGGTGTCGTCGCAACATCCTTTGAATGTGCAAAACAAGCTGCAAAAAAAGTGAAGATTGACTATCAAGATCTGGAAGTGATTCTGACAATTGAGGTAAACATTTGGGAAACTTTTTGCATTTTGGTGACTATTTGCCTTAACTGTTTAACTAAGATCACAGCTCCCATACCCTGTCAGCATACCCTCAGTGACCCTGGTTTTTGACTGCTGCTTTTCAACCTGTCTGTAATATGGTCTCCCTCAGTTGCTTTCAAAGATATCCAGCTGGGTTTCAGATGTGGCATCAGTCAAGACTCCAGGCATGGGTGGAGAAGGTGTGCTGATTGTCATCCATGATTCTCTTATGGCTTTAAGGGGTGATGCACCACAGGTCACTGAATGTGAAACTGTGTTCATTATGTTGGGCTCTATGAATCAGTTGAGCTTGTTGCTGTTGTATCAGTCTCACTACTGCACAGCAACCTCCCTGCCTGGACTCTTTGATTCTATTTCTGGGTTGGCGATGGAGTTGCTCAATCTTATAATTCTAGGGGACTTCAATCTGCCTTCTCTAGGAGTGGGGTGTTAGGTGGACTGGGAGTTCATGGCCACCATGATGGCTACAAGCCTTCCCAGATAATCCAGAGCCTGACATGGAGTAGTGGTCACATTGCAGATCTGGTGATCATGTTGGAGCAATGGCTACATGATCTAAAATTGGGGAAATCTTGCTATCACTCTTGTCATGGTCATGAGATGTTTTAGTGCTACTATCTACTGCAGTGAAATTGGACCCGTTAGATTGGTCTACCCCCCGCCCCCAGTGACTAATGGACCTGGGTGGCTTTCCATTTGGTCACTGCCTGGATTAATAGAGCAGCTGAGGGATTGAATTGAATTATACCCATTTAAGTCACCCCTCTTAGGGATCTCATCATTATGCATGGTTCACAGAGATCCTGAGGAGATTAAGGTTCTTAACATTGTGAGTTTAGCACCTGCCCATACTATGTGGGATGGTGTAGGGTTTGGTGCTCTCTCCTCACCTATTTAACATAGCCGTTGAGGGTACTCATCTCTCACCATGGGCCAAGGTATTATTAGTATACTGATCAGTAGTGGGATTCAAATCCCGTCGCTACCGGTTCGCTCGTAGGCGAATGCACATGCGTAGAGACGTCCAGGTGAGTGGGTGTAGCCCCCCACTGCCACCACTACCGGTTTGCCTGATCTGGTAAGGAACGTCTTGTCCCAGTGTCTGCAGGCTGTGAGGATCTGGATGGGTAACAACAGGCTTCAGAAGAACCCTGGCAAGATTGAGTGGCTTTGGGTTTTGGGGCCTGCTAGTTCTAGGACTATGCCATCTTTGATGTTAGATCAGGCTGTATTCCCCCAGATAGACCTAGTGCACAATCAGGGAACCTCTCCAACTCATGACTCTGGCTCAAAGACCAGGAGGCAATTGTGGCTATGAAGGCTTGTGCACAGCTTCATGTTGTGTTCCAGTTGCACCTGTTCCTAGACTGGGAGGCCTTGCTCACAGTTACTTATGTCCTAGTCACCTTCAGATTGAACTATAGGTTGACCTCATCTTACAATTGTTTGTTTAACAATGGTTCATAGTTACAACATCCTTTGGAGAAAGGGTTTTATGACCTGTACTCACATTTGAGACCATTGTACATCTCTGGGCTCATATGATTGCTGTTTGGCTGCTTGGCAATCTGCTCACATTTATGACTGGTTGCAGTGCCCTACAATCATGTGATTGTGATTTGCAAGCTTTTTTGCCCGTTTCTAGTTGGTTTCCCATTTACTGGTTTCTGGAAAAAAGCGGGGAGAAAAACATTCATTAGGGAAGCTGGATTCATGAAATGACTATGTGATTCACCTAAAAACCATGTGATTCACTTAACAATGGTTGTAAAACCAGGTCTGTTCAAATGGTGTCTCAATTTACAACTGCACTGACTTATAACCATAATTCTGGTCCCAGTTGTGGTCATTGGTCGAGGATTACCTGAACTGTAATGCACTCTACTATGGGGCTGCCCTTGAAGAGTATCTGGAAACTTCAACTGGCACAGAATGAAACAGCAGGGGCAGTAATTTGTGCTTCCAGAAGAGCACATGTTACACCTCTGATCCACTAGCTACACTGATTGCCAATCAGCTTCTGGGTCCAAATCAATCTTGTGGTTTTGACCTTTGAAGGTGTACATGGCATGGGTTGCATTATCTTAGGGATTCCCTCTCCTTGATTATATCTGCCCACCTCATCTGATCTGGCAGAGAGGGCATGCTTCAGATCTCCTCTGCTAGAGACTTACATATGGCAGGTCTTAGGAGGTGGACCTTCTCTGCCATTGCTATGTGAATTTCAACATTAATCCTGGCTTGTATATTAGTCCTTAAGCTACTGCTAATCAACTCCACGAGAATAGAGTATTATGAGAGCAGAAAACAACATGTATTTAATTCTGACATTCCTTCCTCCTCCGACTGACAAACCCAACTTAGTCAGCACTCTGAGACGATCAGGGTTTGTCATTCACAACCTTGACATTTAATTTCAAATAACATTAATCCAGGCAGAGTGGATCCGAAATTCACCAAGCATCCCCAAGAAGGGGCATGCGTCACTTTCTTGCTGGTATCAAGAAAGATAGTGATTCCTTTGGCTCACATAAAGATAACATAACTCAACAAAGACAGTACGCTATACCATAAACTTGTCTGAAATGTGTTTCCCATTTATACACATGAAGCTGAATGAGATCTTTTACAGAATAAGAATTAGGAGCTGAGTGCTACGCACAGCACACAGGCAATGTCCCTACCTCTGGCCAGTATGAAATAATACAATTTGAGAAATGTTTCTTTATTTTTCATGACAGGTATTTTATTTTATTTTGATGATCAGCTATTTCATGAACTGGGAAGAAGCCAATTGTGTTCATATTTGCAATGAGACAATTTCTTAACTAAAGTCAATGAATTGTACCGAGACAAAATATGATACATACATATCTTCTGGGTTCTAGAACTTGAACTCAAAATTTTCTTCTCTGTTCCAGGAAGCAATTAATCATGACTCCTTCTTATCAAAAGATAAAAAAATTGAAAAAGGAGATGTGGAAAAAGCATTTCTGACTGTGGACAAAATTATTGAAGGTAAGAAGTATCAATTCTGAATAACCATGAAGTCCCAGTGATAAGCAGTATATTTCTATAGTGTAGATTCAGTTAGTTCATTTATATTTTGCTTAAACTCAGTACAAGTGAACTTTTCACCTATGGATCAAAAGGTTTGCCTAAAATGAAATATTTATCATAGGATAACGGCATGAAATATTCCCTGCTTTGATATTTCTTTGCTATTTATCTTTCTGCTTTTATTGTTTTTTGTCTGTTTATTTGATGAACTTTCAAGGATTCGCAAACTGTATTGCCAAGGGAAGTCTGAGAATTGATCCAATACATCCAGAGAGACACAGACTGAGGAAGGCAAAGTTAGGATCTAGCTTGAACTAAGAAATGAAATCAGATACTAATCATCTCCCTGGTACTATTGTTTTTCATAGGTGAAGTCCACATTGGGGGTCAAGAACATTTTTACCTGGAAACAAATAGTGTGTGCGTCATTCCAAGAAAAGAAGATAATACTATGGATATATATGTGTCCACTCAGGATGCTGCACATGTACAGGTGAGATAACCTGAGGTTTTGCCATTGATTCAGCAGTAACTATGAGGCAAGACAAGTCACATACCCACCCATCCAAAGATGCTCTAAAATTGTATTGATTTTTGTGTTCATTAATAATAATATTAATATTAGTTGATTTTATTGCCTGTGTTTATTTTGTGCTTATAACCAGGTATCTATGGAGATTCTCAGTCATCCCTGTCATGATTGTCCCAAAGGTGCTTTTCAAAAGGCAACTGGACTTTCTTTTTTTTCCCCTTGAAGACATTTTGCTTCTCATCCAAGAATCTTCTTCAATTCAGAACTGAAGAGATTTTTGAATGAGAAGCAAAGTGTCTTCAAACAAAGAAAGTCCAGTTGCTGTTTGAAAAGCACATTTAGGGCTATAACCAGGTAATTTACAAAAATTAAATACAAATTTAAAACAACAAGGAAGTCAATAAAGGCCATTAAAATTACTTTTCAGTTTGAGGTGAACCACTGTTGGAACAGGATCCTATCCTTTGTGGTAGGATAGATTAGGAACCCCACACCCCATCTCCTGCATGCTTCCTCTGTTTATATTCATCACAGTGAGCAGAAACTAGAAGGCTTTTTGCAAAATGATCAAGATAGGGTTGGGAGGTTCCAGTGAGCATAATTCCAAAATCACTTCCACAAGACAGTTTTAGAGTTCTGGACTATTTCAAGAACCTTTAACTGACAGTAACAGTGGATCTAAAGAAATGTGTTTATATGTACAATCCTGAGGAATTCCTAAATACATATATACATAGAGTTGGAATTATATGTGTTCATAGGTATACACGCTGTAAATTGTTAAGTGGGGATATGCTGCTTGACAGGTATAGACAAACCTGGAAATGCTTTTCTTTTTTATAGAATTTTGTGGCTTCTGTGTTAGATGTTCAGAGCAATAAGATCATGTGCCATACAAAACGAGTTGGAGGAGCTTTTGGCGGAAAAATAACTAAACCTCCATTTTTTGCAGCAGCAGCAGCAGTGGCTGCAAAGAAGTAAGTGCTAAACTAAAGTGCAACCATCTCAAATAACTGAAACCTAGTTCATATATTTAATTGGAATTCTTCATGAAAGACAGGGTATAAAATTAATTTGGACCAACCATGTATTGTGTTTG
>JANHZT010010930.1:38111-51432 GCA_032468215.1 Stegonotus admiraltiensis
TGGCGTTTGCTGTGGCAGGCATCAGCAGTGGTGGAGGGGCGTCCTGGAAATCCTGGGCAGTTTTCCCTCTCAGCCCCAGCGAAGCGGCTCCATCTCCCCAAAGGGCCACCCACCCACCAGCTGATCGGGCCAGGCCTGAAGCATTGCATCTCCCATCATGGGTTTGATGTGTGACACAACCTCAGAAGGCAAAGATGTGGTGGACCACCGGGAAGGCTGCATGGAAGGCAGGCAAGCATGGCAGGGCCACGGTGGAGTAGGCTGCTAGCTCTCTTCCCCATGGCTGGGCAGCCCTGGCATGCTTACCTGCCTTCCATGTGGCCTTTCAGGCAGTCCCTGTGGCCAGGCCCACTTGCCTGCCTTCCTGCCCCACCACCGCCTCCCTGTTTAGGCTGCTTACCTTCTGCGGCTGATCCATAGTCCAGAAGGCAAGCTGACTGTAGTTTTCGGCAGTCCCCAGCCAGCTGCAACTGCTGAAAAGCGGCTGGCAAAAAAGCTTCTGAAAAGGCTTCTTTGCCAGCTGCTTTCTCTGCAGGCCGCCAAAACATACCGGCAGAAAAAGCTGCTGCTGTTGCCGCCATGTTCTTCATGCATGTGCATCTCATTGGACTTGCAAAGTAATGGGATGCATGTGCATGAAGAACATGGCGGTGACGAACATGGTGGCCAAGGCAAGCAACTGGTGACCGGGGAAACCGGTTCGGGGGGTGTGGCCAGCTGGCCACCGTTACCGGTTCTGTGACCTTGGCCAGATTTCCACCAATGGTTCGCATGAACCGGTCCGAACTGGTAGCAACCCACCACTGCAGGAAAGCTAATGGAGAAAGACAGATTCACACAATGACTGTGTGATTCGCGTAACTGCAATGGTTCACTTACCAATTGTGCCAAACAAAAGTTATAAAATTAGTTGTAATTCACTTAACAACTTCCATGTTTTGCAATGGAAATTCTGGTCCCAATTGTGGTCATGAGTCAAGGACTACCTATATAAAGTAAGGCATGTAATAACTAAAAGTAGTTGAATCTGCATGGTTATGGTCTGCTAGATATGGTTTACTCCTTTTCATTTCAACTTTATGCCCATGGTTATATTTGCCTTCTACTGCTTAATGAACACAATAACAAACTAATTTGAATTTGATTATAAACTGGGTGTTTATTTTCCACCTTCATCCATATTTTGTGTTCTGCTTATGAATTTTTTTGTATACATAATCCTCCTATGATCTATGTTTTATAGAAAGGGCTCTCGTTTGTAGCAGATCAACTCCATTTTGTATTCTGCCAACATATTGTATTATTTTGGAGATTTTTCTTTCTATCATAGTTGCAAGCTGCTGTATTGCCATTTTTTATGTCCATGTTTTAATTCTTGAAGTTTTTAAAAAAGAGAGGGTGGGCAGAATTCTGTAGTCATCCTGTCTCTGTGTCATATGATAAATGATAGCACTGGTATAAATTCCCACTGTCTTTTCCCACTGGTGTTAGCTGGTGAATGTCAGGTGATAGCTTCTTGGAAGATAGATAGAAGATAGAAAGACAGAAAGAAAAATAGAAGCTAGATAGTGACAGCAGGAACCTAAGGATGCTCAGAATTAAAATATGAGGGTAACTCCATAAAATATGATAATTAACAGGATTCTTATTTATTCCTATCCATTAGGTAATACAGTATGTGGTGCTAAAATCTTTTAATGCATATGATATCCCCAACCTCCGAAGCCAGGGATGGGCCTGCAAGACAAATTTACCATCAAATACTGCATTTCGAGGGTTTGGATTTGCACAATCAGCCTTAAGTGCGGAAATGTGGATAGCAGCTGTGGCTGACTGCCTTGATCTTCCACCTGATAAGGTAAATAAAGGAATGGAAAAAATGTGTGTTTAGAGTATGGCCACAATGTTGCTTTTGCAAATGTAACACAGATATGTCAGTCTTCATTTGCATAGTAGAATTGACAGAAAGGAGAGGGATGTGAATCCCTTCTAATAAAAGATAAAAGATGTATAAGGTCTGAAGAGAAACCAGAATATTTTCCCCAGCAAATACTCCTAAACCTGTTCTCCCAGCCAGATTTATTTCCAGTTGGGGAACTTGGCTGGAAGGGGCAAAACTTCCAAGGCCCTGAATAAACAATACTTCATTGAATTAAAGATTCATAGCATTGGAAGGGGGCACAAAGTTCTTCTGATCTAACCACCCATACCATTCCCAAGAGATGGCTTTCTAGCCTTCTCCAGAGATTTCCCAACTTCCATTGGCAGATTGGTCTTTGATATCGTCAGGGAAGTTTCCCTTATATTTGAACCAAATTTAGATAGCTACGTTTTTTTCTGTTGTAAGTCACAGAGATAATTTCCTTGCACCAACGAGAAAACTGATTGTTTATATCAGTGAATCATTTTGTCATCACTATGCCATTTCAAACAGTACCGCAAGCTCATGACAAATATCAGGTGACTGAAAATAAACTAATCTCCTCGTGCTGAATAATTGTATTATTTACGTATTGTTTTAATTATTGCAATATTTCTATGCCATGATTCATCTTTGGGAGATGACTTTCAGTCCCAGTTTAAACATTTATACAAATGCTCATGCTGATGGTGAAAACTGAGCTGCCACAATGTAAATTGGATTTTCCCAAGAAAGCATTCCAGATATCTCTGGCATGGGTCTTGAGAAAAATACTTCAGTGCATCTAAAGCACAATTAGCTTTTTCTAGTTTATAGCCATTCATTCTAGAATAATTCACCTTTTTGAGAGCAAAAGGAGGATATGAAAGTTACTTACTGTGGAAATAAACTGTGACCTTTCTAAAAAGAAACAGTCTACAGTATCTTAACTTAAGAATGATTGTCCTCAAGCAAGTCCTCAAGATTGTCCTAGAGAAGCACTCTAGAAGAAGAGAGTGCTTCTAGAACACTCTCATGAGTACTAATTTTGGGGACGTTTTGAGCAGACTAATCATTCTAAGTCACTCAGTGTGGGACACTCTCTGTTTTAAGGCGACTTAGGGCAAGTGGTCCCTGCTGTCTCCCTCTTTGGCCATTGGACTTGGATGGCTATAAAACAACTGATGTGACAGTACTCTAAATGTTGCCATAGCAATGGTTTCCATTTCTCAGAGT
This sequence comes from Stegonotus admiraltiensis, assembly GCA_032468215.1. Taxonomy (NCBI): domain Eukaryota; kingdom Metazoa; phylum Chordata; class Lepidosauria; order Squamata; family Colubridae; genus Stegonotus; species Stegonotus admiraltiensis. The sequence continues at coordinate 41,248 of JANHZT010010930.1, forward strand.
GTCCCAGATAAATATTCAGTTGGGGACATAAGCATTGTGGGAAACTCAAAGATAGAGATTCAGCACAACATCAACCCTGTCAGAGCACTTGGACACTAGCCATTATTTGGAACTGATGCCAATCCAATAAAATGGAGGGGAAGATGATCAGCTGAAAAGGAACCTCTGCATGTGCATTATTCTGTCCCACCCCATAGGCCAAGCACTGAGGCAATGGGACACATTTTGTTTGTTTGATCATAAGCATGAAGGGAGAAAGAAATGTTATATATTAATAACTCTCTTCATATTGTATTTATCAAAATGAACATTCCAAAGTTGGCTAGGAAAGTTATTGTTTTCCCTTAGCTAGTATCTTGGGGGGCAGGGGGGAAATCCACCACAGGAATACAGAGGAAAACTATGTGTATGTTCTATTAGAATATACTGATCAACTTATATAAAGTTGCTGTTTACCACCAGTACTTTTCCTCCCATCTTTGCCACGAATGTCAAGAGGAGGGATTTATATTATGTTTAGGAAACCTAATAAATCACATTCTTATTGTTGTACAGAACACTCTGAACAGGGATGTTTTTAAACTCAGCATAATGTAGCTTGAACACAGACAGAAAAGAGTGCGCCTAGGGCAGCATCTATGGGAAGACAGGGTAGGAAGTGAGACCAAAGCATTGGCTAGATAGAGGTGTGTATATTGTGCACAATGGCTAGCACTTCTATTCACAGCACAACATTTTGTCCAGTCTTCAATCTTTTGGGAAAGGGTTGTTGAGAAGATGGTCAGGTTGCAATTACTGAGAGTCCAGGAAGAAATTATCTGGACTCTTTTTAGGCCAGGACATAGTACTGAGAATAATAATGAGGTTGGGGGTTGAGGGGAGAGAAGTCAAGTCCAAAGCTCCTGATTTGTGAGGTATGACGTTGTCATTGCTCTTGTTTAACATCTACAGTGGGAGATGTTTAGGGTAGGAATAATCAGTATGGTGATTATATTCAGCTGTACATCTGGACCCTGGCCAACCAAGCAATGCTGTCAAGGCCTTGTCCTATCCCTGGAGACAGTGGAGGTTTGGATGGGAAGGACAGGCTCAAGCTGAGCATTAGCAAGACTGGCTGTGGCTCTTTGACTGCCCAGTTCCAGAAAATGTCCCCTCTGGTCCTGAATGGGATTGTACTAACCCATTTGGAACTGAGGCATAATCTGATGGTCTTCCTAGGCTCTCATTTCCTGCTCAAAGAACAGATGGCTGTTGTGGACTGGACCTTTGGACATGAAAATCACAACCTTTGAATCACAAAAAAGTGATTCTTTTTTTTAGTATACTAAAAATGGTATTTGTTATTAATGCAGACTATATTGTATAAATGCACATACCAAATTTTACATGAGTTGATATGAAGCAACTTAAAGTATTTTCTGTGTCTCTGCTGAAGGTCAGGGAGATGAATTTATACAAAACGATATCTGAAACTCCCTTCAAAGAAAAGGTGGATGCCAGAAATCTGCTAGCATGTTGGAAAGAATGCTTGAAGAAGTCTGATTACTACATCAGAAAAGAAGCTGCTGAGGAATTCAATAAACAAAATTACTGGAAGAAGAAAGGAATTGCAATCATCCCCATGTTGTTTTCAGTTGGATATACTACCACATTTTACCACCAGGCAAGTTGTTCATTTTTCAGAATGTGATCCTCCCAAAAAGTAAAATAATAAGTGCAAAGGAACAGCAGTTTTGAAGGGATGGGTAAATTTCATTTGGGAAAATGCCATCATGAGAAACAATTCTGTTTTCTCCAAGCTTCCAGGGCACAGCTCTTTCTTCTGCTATACATATTTATATACAGTATTCTGCATATTTATATGTAACAAACTTCTTATAATATGTTGTTTAGGAACAATATTACCTTCATTATAGAGTTGTAATAAGGATTACTTTTTGATATTTAGAAATTTTAATTATTTGAGAAGTCTTGAATAATCAGTCAGTGTCAGTCACATGTCATATTGAAAGGTAAATCTTATAGAAATCATTTTGGTGACTTGAAGGGCATTTTCTCCCAGGTTCCAGCTTCAGCCCTCTTCCTCTCAGTGGGCACTTTTTCTGAGGCTGGAATGACTTTGAATTGTCATTAAACAAACAACTGTAAGTTGAAAACTACCTATGTTGTAATTTTGAACAATGTCATAACATGAATAGACTAATAGTAGTAAACTGATCTACTGGAGATGCAAATCAAGGTATCATCAGAACTTTGTTACTTCACTTCAAATAAAGCAAAGCCCTCAGAGGCTTTCCAGCCCATCACTTATAACCTAATCCAATCTGTATCTCATCATTTTACAGAATTCTTCCTTAAACTTTGTTATTGTTATTGACCATCTTAAGAGTCAATCATGATTCCTGTTGACTACAAGGGCAGATCTATCCAGCTTTCTTGGAAACATTTTAGAAATGGTTTGCTAGCACCTTCTACCTAGGGTTGAGAGAGAGCGACCCAGGTGGTTTTCTTGCTCAAGGGAGGACTAGAACTCAGAGTTTCCAACTTTTAGTCCAAACAGACTAGTAACATGTATTCTAATACTACAATATTATGCTTTGATTTTATCTTTTTTTGAAAAAAAAACCCCTGATATACTAGATAAAGGACACTTTGTTCTTAGGGCAATTCTCCACAAATTTAAAAGATTAAAACTAACATTTGTCAAGTAAGTAAATACATTTCTATCTTTTTGTAGGCTGCTGCTCTGGTTCATATTTATGTAGATGGGTCAGTACTACTGTCCCATGGTGGATGTGAAGTGGGACAAGGACTTTATACCAAGATGTTACAGGTAATTAAGATTTTTTAAAAAGTCTAATATTCCTAACTTGTGCAAAGCAGTCTTTCCAAATTGAGTGCCCTTTCCATGTGTTGAATTACAACCCCCATCATTTCTCTCTAGCATGTCCAGCTCATGTGACAGGCAGCAACTGGAGATGGCTACTATGGAATGCATATGGATTACAATATATTTATTGCCCACAAATACTGTAAATTTGCATGAATGTTCCATTGTTTGTTTGTTTATCAAATTACCTAACATTTCTGCCCTGTCCCCTCGCATACCAATATTGTTTGTTAGGGCAAGATATAAACTCTTACTTTGGTATGACACAGATACAGACCAAATAAAACATTGTATGATACAATGTATGCAAATTTTCAAAGAAACAGTCACAACAATGGGAAGAATTATGGATCAAATCCATAAAACCTATCCTGAGCTCTAAAGAAAATTGGATACAAAATGTTTTCTAGATGGTACACACATCTATCAATAATTTCCAAGATAGGTAAATCATATAATAATAAATGTTGGAAATGCCATGAAACAGAAGGAACACTTTACCACGTGTACTAGACATATACAGTACGGTATATATTTTAAAAAAAACCCATCAAAACTATGGGTAGTTCTCGACTGACAACTGATGCTTAGTGACCATTCAAAGTTATGATGAACCTCCCTGTGGATATTTATGAACCAATTCTGATGTTTGGGTGATCACCCACACACCCCAATGGTAATGTGACCGAGTATTGGGCGCTTAGCTACCAGCCCACATTTATCACTTTTTGCAGCATCTTGCAATCACATGACCACATTTTACAAAGATTTTGCCAAACACTGACATCTGGTTTTTAGCAAAACCAGCCCATAACAAACCATTTATTCACTTAACAACTACAGAGTATACTTAATGACCGTTGCAAAATAATGCCTTAAAATCAGGTTGGTGACTGTTTTATGACTGTCACAACTTAAAGCCACAATGGAGAAGCTCCATTGTGGTCATAAGTAAAGGATTACCTGTACTTGAAAGATATACATAGTACGATGCAGAAAATGTGTACATTTGAAATGAAATCATTTTTTTCTTGCTGAATGTACAATAACTTCAGAAAACATTAACAAGAAATATCATAACTTAGTGAGGTATAGATGCTTATAACAGTGAGAATAAATTTTGCTCAACACTGGAAGAAAGAGTCAATTCTGACAATATCTGATTGGGAACTTAACCTTGGAGAATATGCAACAATGGCAAAATTAACAGTACATATTCACAATAGAAGGTTGAGTAAATTTAAGCAAGAACTGTTGCCATACACGAAATATATTATGCAGCTTGGCCAATGTAAATGGTTATAGTTTGACTTCTAAGGAGGCCTAAAAGTTTATAAACACTACAAATTAATAGAGGCACAAAAAGGGAAATTAGAAATCAAATAGCCTTATTTCCTTTTCCTTTTTTAAAACATTGTTCCTGTTTATTTTGTTTTGCCTGTTTTTTCCTTTAACACGCACAATCCATAAGTAACAATACTGACAGTAACAGTGATAAATTTCCAGCTTAAGACAGAAACCTTTATTGTACAATAAAAATTTGATGCAATTTGCAATTGGTTTTAATGCTATATTTACTATGGATGTAAAATGTTACATCCTTATGCTTATATACATCCATATTTCAAATCATAGTTAACACTATGATTTTTCTTTTTCTCTATCTTTAAACATTTAGGTTCTCTAAGGTTTAGTCATTACTGTATAGATATTGTTGTGCTGAAATAATATGATGTATTACATGTAGTCCCTAGGTTACAACTGTTTGTTTAGTGACCATTCAAAGTTACAAAGGTGCTGAATGAGGGGAATTTATGACCAGCGCTCTAAGCTGCAACTGTAGCAGTGTCCTTATGGTCACATGATTACAAGTTGGGAGCTTGGTAACTGGCTCAAAATTGCAATGGTTGCAGTGTTCCATGGCCACATGAGCAGCATTTGTGGCCTTCCCTGCCAGCTTCCCACAAGCAAAATCAATGGGAAAGCTGACAGGAGACCATGAGCTGCTCTCATAAGGCACTCTTGCTTCTGCCTCCTTTTTTCCAGAGAATCCCCCGTGCAGGTAGCATGGGGATATTGTACATACCCATGGCATCCACCAGGCCAGATTCTTTAATGCCTGTCTGCAGCATCTCTTTGCACTCCGTGGCAGGAGGGCACAAGTTGTCCCTGCAAGTTGCTTTTGCTCCTGATCCTTTTTTCCAGAGGATCCTGCATGGGGATCTCATACTCCATAGCACTCGCCTGCCTACACTCCATAGCATCTCCCTGCGGCACCTATTTGCACTCTGTGGCACCCTCCAAATCACCTGCAGTCTGTAACTTCTGTCCATGGCAACAGCCTGCCCAAATTCCACGGCATCCAGCCACTCATACTCCTTAGAACCCACCTGTATCTCTTCCCTGCCAGCTTGCTTGCCTGGTATTTGATTTTGAGGACATTTCCCAAGTTGAAGTCACATGAGGTCCTCACTTAACAACCCGCAGGGTTCACCACTAACTGATGGCAGTGGGGACTGCAAGTTTGTCATTGCTAAGCAATGAGTTCATGTGAGATCACACACTTTATGATCAAATGTTTAACAATTGAAATTCCAGTCCCAACTGCTGTCGTGACCCAAGGACTACCTGTACTTCTGTCTTATAATAGTAAATTATTTAAACAAAACTTTCTCTGTAGTAGTAATTATAATTGCATTTTAGATTGTAACTCCAGGGAGATTACAAATACTAATATTTTTTCTTTTTTAAAACCACCAGGTGGCTAGCCATGAATTAAAGATACCACTGTCTTACATACATCAGTACGAAAGAACCACAGTCACAATACCAAATGCAATTACCTCAGCCGGATCAATCACTGCAGATGTCAATGGGAAAGCAGTCCAGGTTAGATGCATAATTGCTGATGTTCTTTTCAATTCATTGGAAATTTGATGGAACTTAATCCTTCCGACATTAAAATCTACCTTTTTGTGAATGGGAGCCTTCCTTTTTTTCCCAGCTGTTGTTAGATATGAAAGACAGGGAGAAGCTCAACGACAGAGCCTCTGCAGTTTAAAGGATCAAACCATTAGTGAAGGGAAAGACCTATGCATCTAGAGGCTTCCTCCTGTGAGAGTAGGCAGTACTGAACTAGATGGGAAAATGTTCCAACCTGACATAGGACATTTGTCTTAAAAGAAATAGTTTGATGTCCGATTAAATTGTTTACATCTTTGGCTTTAAAAGGTAGGTGCTGCCAGAAGTTGCCAACTTTTTCTAACAAATATCCTTCTGTTTTCACAGCTATATTACAGTCATAGTGGAAGTTTCCTTTGTATAGAAACTGAGTTCACACATACAGTACCTGAAGCATAAGTGACTTATCTGGTTTTGACAGGTGTGAACGCGGGCAGCATCTATGGGGGAAAAGGGCGAGGACGAAGAGTGGTTTATTTATTAGATTTACATTCTATCTTTACTTCAAGAGTTCTTGTGGATGCATAATGGTCCACTTTTTTTTTTTTTTTGCAATAAGAATGCTCTATGAAGTAGGTTGGGCTGAAAGTGTTCGGTCTAAAATTACCCATTCAGTTTCTATGTCTGAGAATAAGCTAGAACCTGTGTCTCCTTAGTGCTAATCCAAAACTTCACCAATATAGAGTTGCAAATACAAAAAATAATTGTGATTTTATAGATCATACCAAATATGACTTAATGCAATATATAAACTTAGTCAATATCTTTCCATGCTTCATTTGCCTGTTTTTAGGCAATTGGTGTACAGGAGATCACAAATTCATTCTTTAATATCTCAATAAAAGGAACAGGTATTATCTGATCAAATATTTAAGCTGCTAGAGCATTATTAACAAACAAAATAGAGCAGTTTTTGCTAAATAGAGCACTTTTTTTCTTTTCCAAAGACATTGAGCTTTAATGCCTGCAATATCCAAACAAGTCTGGGCTAAAGATTGCAGAAAGTTGACGGAAAAATTTGGGAATTAAAGAATCTGCTTGGGGATCTGCTTGGGAAAGCTTTAGTAGACAATACTGGGCCAGAGAAATTCATTTTGACCTAGTGTAAAAGAGCATCTTCATTCCGCTGCTCTGTGTTATTATCTAGTTATGTTTGCTTTCAAAAATAATGAAACAGCTTTATTATTCCTTTCCCCATAACAAGTACTCATATTTTCTGTTGCAATGTGCAGTTAGCAAAGCAGTGTTGCATTCTTTTGTACTGCATTTTGGCATGTGAGCATCTGTGATGCTAGAAGAATTTTAAACAAAATTATAGTTTCTGTTAAGAAAAAATCCTTCAATTATTCATGTCATGAAGGTTAACATTAAAAATGTTAACCAATTCTTGCAGAAAAAGATGGCAATCCCACTATGCAACACTTAAATGTGCCTTTTAAAAATAAAATTTGGATAACATCTTAACGATAACGTGCATTCTTTGGGACTAATTTTTCCTGTTTTCTTTGGTATCATCTTGTACAGAATGCTTGTCAAATTCTAAGGAAGCGCCTTGAGCCAATCATTAAAAAAAATCCTAAAGGAAAGTGGGAAGATTGGGTACGTATCATTTACATTTTTAAAACAGAAACATTTTAACCCTATTAGTAGCACATCTTCAGGAGAATAGTTTTTAATACATTAACCTTTAAATACAGGAACAGCACAGAAGTTAAAGTGAACACCATGTCAAAATAGCAATTCTAAATTTATCTAACAGGGAGCATTGGTGATATATGGCACTGCTTGGTACCACTGAGCTTTGGATATTTAAGTTATCTAATTTCAACAATGAACTCATTCTGGTGACATGTGATCTTTACTGATGCTCTGTGCACAAAGGGCTCTCTTAGGATCCTGAGAATAGAATAACCAACTCAGTATCCTTTGGAGATAGTCCTTTCCCTTTTTAATGAACATTTCGGATAAGATTTTCTTAAAAAGAGTAAGAAACTATAAGTAAATTCAAGAACATTGGAAGTAGAAAGTGTGTGAGCACTCATAAAATTAATGTTTGAGGCAAGGTGACTACTTCACGCAAATTTGTCCAGAAGCATCTTCTACACACAGTCTTAAAATTCTATGATGTGGATCCAGGGAAGTTGCTTAATATCAGCAAAGATACATTTCTGGGGACTTAATTCTAGATGCATAAGCAGAGAACAAATTCAAGAAGACTTTTTTCTCACCTCTCTTATGCAAAGGAGGAAGGCTGACCTTTGATATCCACATGTTGGTTTTGTTTTATGCACAAATACATTTTTGTCAGTATTATAAATGTTGCTGCTTAACTATTTACCTCTTTCAGATTAAAGCTGCCCACGAGGAAAGCATCAGCCTCTCTGCTACTGGCTTCTTCAAGTAAGCAATTTGTTCCAAATTCTTAAATGGCTTTATTTTCAATATTAAAGGTGATAAATCGGGAATTTCACATGCTGCATATCACTGCAGATTTGGGAGGGCAAGAGCAAACAAGATTGTTCTCAAAGGCCCTATATAGAAAGATATTGAAGAGTACCAGATCTATCTAAGACAGAGCCTTGGGATACCCCACTGTATACTTTCCTCCATGAAGATGCAGTTCCAATAAGGACTACATGTTGAGTGCAATTGGTCAGCCAGTTACAAATCCATTGTTCTTTTACATTGTCTAGCAACCAAACTTCTTTTGCATGCAAATGACCCTGCTTCGTGTCTACCTGTGCAATACAATGTGACCTGCAGCTGTTACTATCTGACCTTCTCCACTGAATGGTGAAAAGAGTTGATGGCCAAGTATATTCAAACAAAGCTCAATTGCACAAGAGTATTAGAATAATCAGCCAATAGAACTCTTAAGTAATCCTTAACGGATCCATAGGGACATTAAAGGAGCCCCCCCCCAAAAAAAATTGCACTACTTTTGGCAGTGGGGTATCCCCTGGGCAACAATGTTGTTACTGGCAAATCCTTTCAACTGTGAAGCACTCTTCAGTTAGCTTTGCTGGTGCTTCTGACATGAATACGGACAGAACAGATCCATGCTGAAGATGAAGGGATGAATCAAGCTATTGACTTGCTTATCACACCCTGCACATGCATAATCATCTCAATTAGAAACAGAACTATTGGGCACTGATGAACAAGAGAGCCTGATTGGAGGTCAGAAAATGTAATGCCTGTATATGTTTTATCCTGACATAAGGGAAGGCTGATAGTACCTTAATTCTCTGGAAAGGCACAAAGGAACAGAAGGGAAGGATTTCCTTCTGGTATTGTCTTGCTCAATGTGAATGTTTTAAATAAGCCAACAGGCGAGGTCTAAAAATATTTTGTAATTGGGATTGGGAAAAGTCATTGACAGACTCAAAGGGAAAGGCAGAGGCTATCATTTTGGAGCAGCTCAGTACAACAGTGTTAATGTTTGGCAAAAGCTGTGTGTCCTATTTATTTGAGTCACAAACTTGGGAACTTCAGAAGTTACCCCAGCAAATTCCAGGTCTCTTTTGAACCCTGAATTAGATACAGCAGAAAATGACAACTGTTGTTGGTTTTTCTATCTAGCAATAAATTTCCATTTTGTTATTTTCCATTGAAAGAGAAGGAGCTTCTTCATCTTACCCCAGATCCTTTTTTTATTTCTTTCAGAGTATCTTAATACTTTGATCTTTGATCCTTTCACATGACCTGTATATGTCTGTTTGAAAAGATTTCTAAAGGAAACTCTCTCGTTTTTTTCCCCCTTTCCCATCAGAGGATATGTTGTCAATATGGACTGGGAGAAAGGAGAAGGTCACGCATTTCCGTATTTTATTTTTGCTGCATCATGTTCTGAAGTTGAGATCGACTGCCTCACTGGTGACCATAAGGTAAGTCCAGTCCAAAAATGGATCATAATCTCCATTTTTCTGCTCAACCATGGGATAGCTTATGGGGTGGCCCTCCTGCCTTTTAGGTTTGGGTGATCAGCAAATTTTGTGCTGAAGCAATGCTCAACCACCAAACATTTCAAAGGATAAACATAGAGAGATTATAACATATATCAGCAAGTATTTCAAAGATATAAGCATATAAAGTACATATATGGTCATTCATCTCACAACAGTGTCTCCAGTTGGTATACAAGGATTAAAACACTAACCACAAAATCCTCAGTATTCAAGAATAAAATAATGATCCCAATCACATCATAGATAATATGTTGTTAATTGCGAAGTCATGTCTGACCCATCGCGACCTCATGGACAATGTTCCTCCAGGCCTTCCTGTCCTCTACCATCCCCTGGAGTCCATTTAAGCTCACGCCTACTGCTTCA
>JANHZT010010930.1:78915-93016 GCA_032468215.1 Stegonotus admiraltiensis
GCTGAAATATTTTATCTTTCAGAATCGGAGTCTGAAACTGAAGAAGGTGACTAAATTGTCAAAATGTCAACAGTAAAGCAAACAGGAGCTGTAGATAAAGTGTCATGTTTTGTGTCCTTCTGATTCTTACATCCTACCTCCCTTTATCAAGCATGATATAAGGGCTCTCATAGCAAATTTGTTTGCGTTTTCTAGGGTCCTTAGAAAACACTGAAATTAGGTTTTTAAAACCATGTGTTAGTAGCTTACAGGAGCTCTAGATTTGATTCTAACATTGCATTAATCCTTTCAGTTACATTCTACCTCCTGTATTTTCTACTGTAACATAATTTAAGGCCTTCCACAACTTAAATTCATTTTATCCCTGGGTTTTCTATAAAGGTTTACAGTAGACATGGAAAATGAAATTTGTTATAAAATTCTGTTTGCAGATTAAACTGTACAAGTATCCAAAATCTACAAACCATATTTGTTTGATTTTGTTTGAAAGAACTAGACTAAGAATGAATTCTCCTACACCACTGCCTTTCCTCTCAGCTTCTCGGTTTTGATACTCTTGCACTTTTTAGACGGCCCTTAAAGTGTCTCTTCACGGATTAAGAGGTTTTTCTCAGTGGAGTAACTATGTTCTTTGCTCTTAATAAAAACATAATGTGAGATTAAATCTTGCAATTGAGTACTATGCAGAAATAATCTGCAGTGACCAGCTAAGAATGCTATGGCAAGGAGAAAACTTTTTTCTGACTTTTTAAGTTAAAAATTGGTTTAATTCATAACACAGCTGCATTGTACAATATGCAAATTGTACAATGGTTTAAATTGAATCTTTTAAAAATTCTAAACAGGTTATTTTGAGGTTGAAACTGTTTGATTCAGAGCATTTTGCTTGCTGCTAAATTTAACTACAGGTATAGTTTATATTTTAGGCTCAGAATCTCAACATTTAGAACTTTTTTTGTTTATATCTCCCAATTAACAAACTGATACATTGCCCTCCCAGTAACTTTTTTGTTGTGGAGCAGATATCCTTGTTACAAGTGGATGAGTGATCAGGGAGATATGGCACAAGCTCAGAGGGAAGGGGGGTATACAGGTGGGCACTTGCCTAAACAACTTTAACTTCTCTGCTGGCTTCTCCATTGACTTTGCCTGTGGGAAGCTTTCAGGGGATGCTACAAATTACATTATTGTGACTGCTGCAATAATTGTGAGTGCAAGCAGGGTGCCAAGGGCCCAGGTCACAATCGCCTAATTATGCCAAGATGGCTGAAACTTGTTCAGTGTTGTTGAAAGTGGTTACTGAACCAGTGGTCATTAATCAAGGATACCTTCACAGAATTAAGTGGCAGTAAAAATTTTGTTTGACATTAAATTACCAAGCTCTAGGTGACTCATATCATGGGATATCTGTGATGTGTGTATTAACAATGGGGAAATGGTATGATCAAAATTGGTTTCTCTTTAGATTGTAGTCTTTTACCTTGCCAGGCAATCAAAACCCATATACAAAAGGGGGCAGGGGCTTCAGTGACTGCATTTGCCATTTTGACATTGTTAGCCCTCGTGATATCCCTTCTAGTGTGTACAAATATGAATGCGTATTTTGGTAACAGTTTTTCCTTGGGATTTTATAGCTGCATAGCCATGTTTAATATGTAGTATAAAATCTGAAAAGAAGTTTCTATACATTTGGCATGGAAGATGGTTAATGAAACCTGTTAAGGGAATATTGACATAGTTTTCATTAGAAATGCACTAAATTAGATCAATTAATGTTTTGCAAGATAAAAATATACTTTGTTCCAAAGACGAAAGTATTTATTTCCTAAAGCAGATTCCCACTTTTGAATATACATTTCTCTCATTTCATATATATTTAGTTTTACCATCCTGCAGCTTTATTCCATTTTATTAGCATAGGAAATAATCTTTTGACTTCATTGCAAAATTTTGTTTCCCCCAAAATAAGACATCCCCTGATAAGCCCAATTGGGCTTTTGAGCACATGCCAATAAGGCCAAGCGCTTATTTCAGGGTTCAAAAAAAATAAGACGGTCTTATTTTTGAGGAAACACAATACATTAAAATGGTAGTCACCATTTTTAAGACTGCAGCTATAGTTATGGCTGTATACAAAATAGAACATAGGGCCATGCACAAAACTGAAAATGTCATTCCATTGGCATTAAATTTGGAACAGCCAAAAAATGCTATTGATACAAGCATTTTTAAATTCTTTAACTATGCAGAAAACTGCACTCATAATAAAAATATTTCTTTCAACTCCCCATCATTATTGTTGAGAATTGTGTTTGCCAATATAGAGCAAAGTGTCTAGGTTGGAGCAGGTTACCATTGGTCTGTAAAAGGCATACTGAGTTCTTTGATGTGCATAAAGATTGCTGAAGAGCTTCAACAAAAACTGAAGAAATATTTAAAATTCTTACAGGAAACAATGGAATTAATAGCCTATCTGGGACAACATTCAGAATATCAAAAAACGGGCATTTCAAACTCAGATCATTCTGATATGTTAACACATCCCTACTGGAAACACGGAGAATACTTTGTAGCATGTAGCACACCTGTTCTGTATTTATAGTTTTCTTAAAACTTTGTCCATTCTTTATTTTAAAAAAAAGTTTAGAACAGGTAAGCTAGTATAGACTATAGAGTATGGTACATGAGTCAGTGCAGCTAAGGCTTTCAAAAAAAAAAAGCCTATTCATGCAACACTGCATATAAAGTATCTTCAGGAACAAGTTCCCTGAAATCTAATTAGACTAAAACCATATACAGATTTCCTGCTTTTATGAGACAGAAAATACAGAAGACATTTTTGAATTGTGAGAGAAGGGGAGTTCATATTTCTTTCCTAGCTCCAAAAGAAAATTGGGAGTGAAACTTTAACCAGTCATGTAACCACAGCTTACATGCAATATTAAGAAGAAAACTGTACACTAAATGTTGCTAAATGTTTTATTTTAAGAGCTATTTTAACAGACTAAGCAAGACAATATCAAAAAATATATTTACAGAATTACAAAATAAATATGTAAAACATGTTTTTTCAATGGTAAGATCTTTAAAAATCTCGTTTCATCTTCTTTCTTAATGGAGAAAAGAAAGGATGTGCCAAAGCATTGTTAAGTGTAATTCGTCTGGCAGGATCATATTCCAACATTTTCTGAATAAGATCAAATAGATTCTCATGGTCAGAATTGTGACACTGCATGAATTCCTGTGGGTAGTGAAAAAAACTAATTAGCACTTCTGAGAAAACTGAATAGAAGTAGTTTAGTCGAGCAGCAGATTATTTTACCTTCAGTGGCTTGCAACGCCTTGAAACATATCTGCCAGCAGAACTGAATTCATCCCAATCCAAACTATCTTGCCGGAAGTATTTGCGTTTTCTGTTATAAAGAGTTAAGAATGAAATTATTTAAAGGCAGTTTTAGCAATGACAAATCTAGCATAACACCTTTCTTATAACTGCTTCGGCATAACTCAGATCACAAACCAATTTTTATTTTTTTTAAGGTTATTTGCACATTTCCTATATTCATTCACATATCAGATGGTGCGCACCATTTAAAAACTGCTTCACAAGCATGTCAGTGCAAGTGAAGCATCTTGAAAAGCTTCAATGGATTTTTCAAAGTCTCTCTTGCTACTTTGTATGGACCGAGTGTTTCCCCCAGCAACTCCAATACAACGAATGCACAAAAACAAACTTCTTGAATGCTTTGCACAATACTACTCACATAAGGAGACAAATTTAATTTTCCTCCAAAATTAAGTAACAGAATAGTACACCATCCCGGTATATTCTCACATTAGTTATCACAGGGATGTCAAACTTGCAGCATCATCTGTGTTGTCATGTAATATATTGACTTTCCCCCTTTGCTAAACCGGAGGTGGTGGCCAGTATGTGACACATCTGGCCCATGGACCATGAGTTTGACATCCTGAGTTATCACAATAACAATGTATTTTTATTTCATCGTAAAAAATTAAAGGCAGAACAGTATTTTACAGATGAGAACCAGTAGCAGCTCCAAGACATGATCAAACAAGAGAAATAGCTCTGATGTATACAATGATTATAATTAGGGCCACAATATGAGACACACTGCCACGTAATGTCTATATGATAAAATGTGAATAACAACAACAGCATTGTACTTACTACTTTAAACAATTCTAAATTTTACAATGTATTCCCACAGAGTCATACAATTTACCTCAAGATATCTACTAAAGAGAACCAATGCCCGGTTCAAAATACCTTTACTGCTTCAGATTACTAAATTATTTTTTAAAATGTCAAGTAATTAAGCAGAAGCATATAAATACTGGTGGACTTGGCAGAGGAAGAAAAAATACTGAAGGGAAAAAAACCTCAAACATTTATTTACCTGGTTTTTTGAACCATATGAATTGGTAATGGTCCTAGTATCTTCTCCATCATAGCCAGATGTTCTTTGCTGTCATGTGTCTAAAGGGAAAAAAAACTTGAAAATTTCAGAAAAACAAAACACACTGAATACAAAACAATGTGCTTGCAAAGTGTGTTTGGAAGGGAGAGGGGGAAGATTTTTGCAAGAACGAACAAAAATTATTTTTTTAAATACTCCTATTGAAGTGTTTTATAGGCAATGGATTTCACATGGCAGTATTTCAAAGAAGTGCAGCATCTGAAGCCTCAGGATAGAATCGCCATTTTCTCTTCTAGACAAGTTCTCCAGTTTTAGATATGACATCTTGGGCTCCCATAAATAGTGCTATTTCAGCCCTATTGCTTTTATCTATACCAGGGGTATCAAACTCAATTTTATTGAGGGCTGCATCATGGTTGTGTGTTGCCCTTGGGGGGCTGAGGTGGGCATGGCCAGGGTGGGCATGACTAGCTCGACATCACTCATGTTGGCGCCTGTGGTGGCCCAAGCGCTCTGCCAGTGAAAACGGGCTCCCGAGCTCCATTTTCAGCTGCGACAGCCTCCTGCAACCCTCTGCCAGGAAAAACAGAGCTTGGGAGTTCCGCATGCGGCCCTTGAGAGCTCAGTTTTTGCTGGCAGAGGCACTACGGGCTGGTCCTTTGCTGTTTCCAGGGCGGCCCAAGGGGCAAGATCTAAGCACCTCGTGGGCCAGATCTAGCCCCTGGTCCTTGAGTTTGACACCCCTGATCTATACTGAAATTACACACCTCCTTTTGACTTCAATTCTTATTTTACTTTGAATTACTAATTACATAATACTTTAAATTACAAGTGTAAATATTTTTTTTAAAACTTCCTAATAATTATCACTATCTCTATAACATATGCCTCTGTAGTCACGTACCGGAAATATTGTAAATCCAAGGTAATATTCAATAAGAATACAGCCAATACTCCAGACATCACATGGTTGTGACCATCCCAAAGCTGTGGCAAAAATATATATAAAATTAATTGTTCAAATTATAAATACTACAAGACTTTCAAACTATAAATACTTCTGATATTAATGCATTAAGGCTATTCTGTCAAAACTGCTTTAGCTGTTTGTTGGTTTTGGATGAAAACAAAATATAAACAGGTGGGTTTTTTTCTGTCATTCCCCTCACCTCAAGAGCTCCCAACACAGAGGGCAACACTGCCCTCCTGCCCCTAACCAACTACCATAGCCTTTCCCTCCTTTCAGCTACTGCTATCCCACAGCAGCAAATCTTATAGGCCTGCATTCTCCAAGCCTCCCTCTTCAACACTCCTGTTGCTCTCCCAACATAGTATATTCATGGCTGGCACTCTACCATCGTATCTTCCCAGCATCTTCCTTCCCTCGATGATATCCTTCACATGTTCAACTTTGAACTACTTCTGCTGGATTAAAACAGGGGTTTTGACTGGTGTTTCACTTCATCCACTGACTATAGTGTATTTTTTTTGTATTCCTAAGTTTGAAGCAACCTGGGAGATTTTAGCAAGTCTAGAGTATATCCTAAACTATTTTAAAGTTTGTAACATACATTACACAAAAAAATACGAACACTGCAAATTTTTGTACTAGTATATGCATGTTATCTCACCCAATATGACTTCAGGAGCTCTGTAATGCCTTGTAGATACAAGTGTACTATGATGTTCATAATCATATGTTGCACTTCCAAAATCTACAACTCTGATCTCTGGATGTTTCAATGTGCGTTCGCCATGTCTCTGAAATGTAGCATAAGATTATTAGGCATAAGCAGTAAGAATCAGCTATGAAAGCAATTATTAAATATTAAGAGATAAAATTTACCAGTTTAGGGTTATATTCTTCTGTATAATCAGAATTCACAAATAGTATGTTTTCAGGTTTCAAATCTGTATGGGTCAGTTTGTTTGAATGCAAGACTGTAAAAAAAAAATCCAAATTTGAACGCAGTTGTAGCAGTTTTGTATTTTAGTTTAAGACCTCTTTAAATATCAAAGTTTACAGCCTAAAAATATATTAATTAAATATTTTGCATTTATTTGCCTTGAGATTGCTAAAAAGACAGCTTAATACATACTTACAATTTACAGATTTGCAAATCTGATAAGCTATTTTTCTGATATGGTCCAGACAGAAAGGCAGAAAACGATTTTCTTTAAGGAAATCATAGGTACTGAGTCCTAGCAGTTCAAATACAATGCAAATATGGCCATGATGATCAAACCACTCCAACATCTTGACACAGTGACTGTAAATGTAATAAGATTACTCATCATTAAATAAGAATGTAAGTACAATTGAAAGTAAAATGTCAATGACTACAGAGAAACTAGTATACCAGAGAATATAATCACTTTGGGGGGGAGGAAGACAGACATGGACACATTCAATTTTAACTGCATCATATACTTACAATGCACTATTAGGATCCGACATATTTAAGTGCTTCAACACTTGTATTTCTGACCGAGCTGCTTCTGAGTATCTGTCAACATTTTTTACAATTTTCACTGCTACATGTTTACCTCCCCTAAAAGAAAAAGTTTTGAAGTGTCATTAATAGTCACAGGAATAATGAAGTCTTGTCACAATGAATGAAAAACTGCTTTACAATTAATTTAATTAATTAACCTTACTTTTTTAGAACATTATGTATTAAAATATATGCACATTTCCTGAATGTCAATGAGATTCTTAAAATGAAGTAAAATAATAAATTGTGCATTTGTGGCAGAGCTGTTGAAAACCATCGAGTACAGATATGCTAAGAATTTTCATGGAAGAACTCTTTCTTCCACTACCACAATGGATCGTGAAAACAGGCCTCTGATAAAGGGGCCATCTTCAAAAGAGCATTTCCTGATCACCTTAACAGAAAAGATGGTCCCTCAGACATTTAGACCGTATATATTTTAGACTTTCAAAATCAATACTTTTTTTCAGCTGACATGAGAAACCTCCAATCACAAGGAAAGGGAAGAGGAAATGACATTATGTATAATCTGAGATTTAGAAAACTGACTAGCTTAAAAACACTTACGTTTTGTGGTCAATACACTTTACTACTTTTCCAAAAGCACCTTCACCAACAGTAGCGATAATTTCATCTAAAACAGAGGGGAAGCAATCAGTTATATAAGTAATGACATATTTTCATTATTCAATACACCATGCTATGCCGTTATGTAAAAAGTATAACTAGACAACTTTAAATATTTAATCCGTCAAGTCTCCAAGACATTTATGTCTATCTTGTTCTATATCAGCTCTGTTTACTATACAGGAAGTTTCGATTAAGTTTAACGCTATATAATAAAAGAATCCCCCCCAAAGGAAAAAAAAACAAAGCACATAACAAAAGAAACGCAAAGTAAAGGACTTCCAAAAAGTTTCCTGACTTATCTAAAAGAAATTATTCTATCTTTAAAGTAAGTTGTGAAAAATATTCTATACATCTTGCATTTAGTACGTCTCCACTCTGACAGATCAGGTGACCCTCCTCATCATCCTCTACACTCCTGGATCTTTTCCTTCGGTGACTCCTCTGGTAACGGCAAGTGTGCGGCACCAACATCATCCAGCCAATCAATATACCCGAGTGAATTCAGGGCAGAATACGAAATTCATTCAGCAGGGAGATATTCAGGCATTCAGATACGCGCCAGGCCACAAACGGTTGGCAGGAACAATTTCAAATTCCCCAGAATTTCACAGGGCACATAGTTTAGGTTACAGGAAAAAAACATGGCAAGGAACAGATTTTCAGATAAGGTACTTCAAGTGGCAAGGTAACAACAAATAATATATATATGCTTTTAAAATATGGTTCACTAGAAGTATTATTTTATTTATTATTTTAAAATTGCAAATAAATATTCTTCAGTTTAATGCTGTCATACATCAAGTGTTGGCATGTACTGACCTATAAAGTAATCTTTGGGTAAATAATCTCAACAAATGCATATTACAAGTGCAGGTGCAATTTTGCATATTACACCTAATTAGGGCAATAAAAATTCATCACAAAACCTCTAATATTTCTAATTGCTCTAAGCAGTCCTAATTTCTATTCATCCAGTAATTATAATTCAGTAGAGGTTCAGCGTCTACTTTGACAGATGCATGTCAGATGATAAGCCATGGGAAAAAAACAATGTAGATCAAGTCTATCAATTATTCCATTAATAAAGAGGCAAATCTTATCCTTGAATATCAATTTGCCTAATGGGGCAGATCTGCGTAAAGGCAGTTATTTCAACATCACCAATGAAACCTAAGAGGTCTTAGAATAGCAAAGAGTAGTGTTTTCTCTTCACCTCCTTATAGGAAAACATAATGTAACACTAGTTCAGTATATAATGTAATCAGATATTTTAAAAGTAAAATGTTATACAAGATAACAGAAATCATCATTGAAAAATAGGTCTTCAGTTGCTACAAAGTATTCCCATTTTGGAACACATCTAGTAGAAGAAGAAAAAAAACAACTTTGCTAGAATGTATCTTCATTCATTTGTGATTTAAAAGAATACCCATATCCATATTGCAGGTGTTTTAAATTATACATACCGTGTCTGTATGATATGATTTATTATCAGCCTTGCATTTTCTTTTGTAACTGCTTCTGCCACTCTGACCAGATGACTTGCTACTATGGTTGTGATAGTCATTCTCATGGACCCTGCAATGGTGCCTGGTTTCAGATAACTGACTAAAGTTGCTTCTGTATTCTTCAACATAGCAGCGTTCATGATCATCACTTCTTTCCTGGAAGGAGCTGGTATCTTTATAAATGCTAGAGTGGAAAAAATTCATAAAACATCTTGTAATGAAAAACTGCACATTGCAGATATGTCCGATTTTAAGAACACACACAATGGATTATTAAACATGAGGTCATTTTAATACTAAAAACCAGCATTTCAGATACAGGAAATCAATAATTGTTCTTGTATTTTGGATTTTAACTCTCATAAAATGTTACCATAAATCACTTGATAAAATCTAACATTACCTACATTTTAGCTGCATGAGAACTGAGAAAAAAACTTACCTATCGTACATTGGAGTGTGATCATATTTGCAGCGTTTGTATTCATATGTGCTGTTTGATTGTCTTTTTCTCTTATGCTGGTTTTGCGGATCCCCACATTGTTTTTCATCACAGTCACCATATTGACTTTGTCTAGAATACCTCATCTGAAATAGATTAAGTACATATAATATATATTATATTTATCAATATGCTTTAGACAAATTTTTTGGGATAATTTCCAATTAACCCATCCCTGTTTTTCTTAGAAATTAAAAAACTCATATGATCTTCCTTTTCAGTTGACAAAATACTAAACTCAGCAAAATACACAATGAGAAAAACCTATATTTCCATATCAGTCTCTGATTCTTAGCACTCATAAAGCAGAATGTGTAAAAAACGGATAGAAAAGCTCTTTCAAAAGGTCCAAATAGCAAATGAAATATAATATGCAAGCTTGAGTAAAATGAAATATATACTTGTGTATACCATATATAAAAGTATGTATGTATATACTTTTAAACACTGTGTTGCCTACTAGTTAATACTAGTTCCGATTAATATTACCCATGTTATCTGCTTTTGATATATTTGATGATCACTGTAATACATGTAGTCAGTCCTTGACTTATGACAATTGAGCCCAAAATTTCTGTTAAGTGAGACATTTGTTAAGTGAGTTTTCCCCATTTTATGACCTTTCTTGCTACAGTTGTTAAGTGAATCACCACCGTTGATACCTTTGTCACATGGTTAAGTGAATCTAGCTTCCCCATTGATTTTGCTTGTCAGAAAGGCACAAAGGGGGATCACATGGCCTTGGGACACAGCAATGATCATAACTATGAACCAATTGCCAAACATCTGAATTTTGATTACATGACCATGGGGATGCTGCAAAGGTTGTAACTGCCAAAAATGGTCATAAGCCTCAATGCCACTGTAACTTTGAACAATTCACTAAGCGAATTGTTGCAAGTCAAGGACTACCTGTATATCTAATTCAGTATTTCATAACACTTGAAAATTATATGTGATCAGTGTTACCAAAATTAGATTTAAGAATTTTGGTGACTTCTTGGTACAAGGGATTACTATTATCACAATCACAGATGTAACAATAGGAGATCTAGTCCAATAGTTCTAAGAAACCTGGTTGAAGAAGATAGGGCCATAATGTAATTAATAAAAGATGAAATAAATACCAAAGTTGAAAGAAGCAATTGTGCAGATTCTAAATTACTAAACACATGGACTGGAATTAAAATTTCCATATACTCCCTAATCAAGCTCAACATAAAAAGCAAAAGTTGCGAATACATTTGTCAAAAGTATCTCTCAATATCTTGTTCTATACAAAAAATAACAATATAAATGTAAAAACACCATCTTCAATGTGGACAACAATAAAACCACCACGCTATATCAGTGTGAACCTTGGTTAGTTTTTTGACACTGGCTTGTGAACTCCAGTCTATTTACTTCATTAATGTTTTAATATCTGGTAAAACCCAGAAAATGAATAGGTCAAACTTGTCATGTGAAAAGTCACTTTAAAAAAATTGTCTAATATGTGGAATCTAATTCTACAGAAATAACATTTCACTGATATCAACAGAAAAATTCTCTTTAAGAGACAACACTCAATAGTAGTTACTATTCTCAAAAAGGCCATGTCTTCCAAATCACCCAGCTATATTGTTAACGAACAGCTTGGCTGAATATACATTTCACCTTCATAAGCCAGTCCACCCCTTAAAATCAGTCTCTCAGAATGGCAAGAAATATTGGTAATAAATTTGGCCCTGGCAGTAAAAACTCTACACTCTTTAGCAGGCTCCATCTCTTCCTCTTTCAGGCGGAAAACCTTTTACTAACAGCCATTTTTCCCCTGTAATTTCAATTGCACTTTAGTTTTGTTGCTATTCTTAATCCCTTGTGCTTTGGTAACGATTTTAGTGTCTATTTCCACGTCATCTCTTATTACCTTGTATATAAAAATAAAAAACCCAAACTCAAAGCTTTCTTCTTCCACATTTCCTGATCTCTTACCTTTAACTGTCACCCCTCCCTCATAAACTATTAGCTGCCGAATCTTCAAGAACGACAGCAAAATCAAAGATATTCTGATTAAAATCGTTTCAGTATTTCCTACTCGTTCATTACCTCACCCTCAAGATCTATTAGTTTACAATAACTGTACATCACACGCAGAATCGTTGTTATGCTGTATTTTTCCTCCCAGGTTCGGCTCAGAAAACCTTTTGAAGGCTACAGGCGTAGTCAGCACGCAATAAAAAGGCAAATCCATTTTACAATGACAGCGCTCGCTCTCTCTGTGTAAAAAAAAAAAATTCTGCCTCTTCGTTAAGGCGAAACATAACTACAACCGGGACTGTTTTTCTCTCAGGCCCTCAAGGCCGCAGCCGGACGGCGACAGCTGGCGGCCCTTTCCTTAGCCTTAAGAGCTACCGACAGAGTGAATCGGCTCGGCTTGCACACACAAGGGGCTACCGACATCACGAAGAAAAGCAAACAAACGAGGTCCCCGCGTCTCCTGCCCATTCAACAAACGATCCCACTCATTCCGCTGTTACGAGAAGAGGTTATCTCACGCCGAATATCCCTGACTTTAGAGTTTTGGTATCACCCAAACTTACTTTTCCGTTCGGAACCGCTCTCCGGTCACAGGCGTCTCTAAAACACGTTACAGTTCTTCACTGCCTAGCCGCCATTACAAGATCCTCTCCGTAACAAAATGGCGCCGGGAAAGAATGTTCTAGAAAAAAAAAGGTTGTAAAGAACGCGTATGCGCAAACATAAACCCGCCCTCTGCGTCACGAGCCAACAATCAGAGGTTTGATAAAACAAAAAACACTCAGCGCCTGCGTAGATCAGTACTGCGTGAGTAGTTTTGGGCGTGTGGGTGGGGCGGTGCGGCGGAAGGTGATGGCATACTTCGCTGTCAAAAGAGTACAGCTTATGAAGACCCGGTCTAAAAACATTTTTTTTCCAGGCATCAGATGATCCTGAAAACTGCATCCTTGTATATTATTTTACAGATAAGTTCCAGAAAATTCTGAGCCCGAACGAATCCTAAGTCTCCGTCCTTCTGGTTCTGCTATTCCTGTTTGCATTATCCAATGTATCTTGCAGCTCATCCGAGGACTCTTCTAAGCAAAGAATTCGGGCAGTACCTTCCCAGTATGGCTCTGCGCTCAAGTTTGTCGCGAGGAAACGCTCAAATGCAAAACTGCTTTGATCGTTAAGTCAAGAACGCAGGTGGCCGAATGCATTGCAGCGCCCTCACTACTGTTCAAGCAACCTCTTGAACAATAGATGACTGGAGTTCTGTCAGGTGGAGGCGTCCTGAGGGGTTATGGGCTTTGGGAATAGACAGAATTCAATCTGGTGCTGGTTTAGAAAAAAAAACCCTCCTTTCATGGAAATAACTACTGAGCTTATGGCATTCATCCAGCACTGGGAGTAAGAGCAGCAGTGGGAACCTCAGATGATTATAGTTGTGATCCTTTCCAGGCTAAGACCATCCCATCCAATCACAGTTTGGAGCCATGCAGCAGTTGCATGGCTCCAATGCAGGTTGGGCTCTTTATCCATTATCACTGAAGGCGTGTTGAGATGCACACCACATTTTGTGGCGATGGCCCTAAATTAAAAAATCTGCAGTATACACTATTTCCAGGACATGAGCATGAAGCAGCATCCATTTGTACCTCTCCCTACTTCATTGGAAGTGCTGAGATTATAGCATAGAATTATATTGTCACTCTATCTGCACTAGAGAAAGAAACATGCATCTACCTCAGTTGGACCAAATATCTGAGGCTGGCTGAATATCCAGGCCATAATTTTGTGTGACAGCTTGTATCACATTGGATACTCTTGTTTGCCTATCTCGCTCTGCTAGAGAACAGAGAATCGGCACCTTGAGGCATGGAAGGATATCTGAATACCTAAGTGCAGGTAGTATTTGAGTTACAGCTGTAATTGAGCCCCAGAATTATAGTTGTGTCTTTGTAGTTGTAAATTGAGGCATCATGTGATCAGACCCAATTTTTGGAATCTTGTGGTTAAGCAAATCCACTTTACTCAACTGGTGGGGTTTTTTTTGCCAAATCATGGCCACATGACTGCAGGACACTGCAAACTTCTGTAAAGGTGAGCTGATTGCCAAGCACCTAAAATGCAATCATGTAAAGGGGGGGACACATGTTTGCAGCCATCATAATTTCAAAATCAGTGTGTAGTAGCTTTATGCAGGACATATAATTTTGGTCACTAAGCAACTGGTCATAAATCAAAGACATACTCAAGATTTTGCAGTAAAGAGTGTATTGCAGATCTTCAAGCATCAGTAGTTGCTCTCAGACCCACAGCAACTATGGAATGAGGTTCCCATGAACCTGGATATTCCCTGCTTTACTTCTCCCAGGCCTTTAGAGAGATGCTTGAAATCCCTTTGGATTGTGCAGGGTTTTTATTTCATTCTTGTTTTTTTTAAAAATAATTTGATTTATATGCCGCCCTTCTCCGGAGACTCAGGGCGGCTTACAATGCATTAAGCTATAGCCTTCATACTTT
>JANHZT010010930.1:139987-152721 GCA_032468215.1 Stegonotus admiraltiensis
ACAGTTGGAATGAACCAATTTTGGATTCATCTGAGTGATTTTCCATGTATACTTTATCCTACTAATGTCCCAGTATTGAATTTATGCATTGCATTTAGTATTAAGCAATAAATCAAATTACTAGTCTTTGGCAGTTATTAATTTTAATTGGTTTAAAATGACATTTTGTTTAATTTTAAGCAGTAAAATTATACTGCATGATATGTATTATCCAGAAATAATTTATAAAACAATTAAAAAAATAATAATTTATGCAAATAGTATTTAGATTGATTTGTCTTTTCCCCTTCATATGTTCTTTAAAGTCTAAAATAAAATTGTCAATTTCATCTCCTTAATTATTTGTTAAAAGTTGCAATTTTTGTACTAATTTCAAAAATAATCTGTGGCATTTGGATGGTACTACCGGCACTCAAATTACTCCTTCAAAATGTATTTGTAACAAGAAAATGAAAATCTATCCCTGAAGATAAATACTGATAATAATGAAAAAATATTAAACAAACATTTGGAAATATACACCTATACATATATATTTCAGAATATTACATTATGATTATAATTACATACATCTTGCAATAACAGAGCAATTGATTGTCAACAACTGACAAATAGTATACATCTGTGTATGTATATATGTATATGTATTTTATATATGTGTGTGTGTGTGTGTATACACACACATATACACACACATATACACACACATATATACATGCACATATCCATTCCCCAGCAGAAAAAATAGTACTTCCCACAAAATAGTGCAAATCAAAAGTCTGAAATTATTATGATCTCATTTCAGTTGTAAAATATATGAACTTGCCTACTTTAAATCTACAAAGAGCATCAAGACACAAGACACCCAGTTCATGAATCAGATACTATTACTGTATATGTTTGAAAAACACTATATTTTTAACAATGTCTCACTGTGATACAAATTCATCATTCTGGCATAGAATGATGAATAGTTTTACATGAAAAACCTATTAAGAAATCATTGAAAGAGCTGCCCATAAATTGCACATTAGCCATGTTTGAAATAGTTTTATAATCAATGAGATGATTAATCTTATTTTCGTATTATTGTCTGTATTATGAAGAAACCACAAGCCAGGTCAAATGGTGTAACTAAAATAATCAAACATTTGGTAATAACCATATAACGATATGCTTACCTTTCCTTTTCTTACATTAAAACTAGAGCAAAAGTAATGGCAGAATAGTCTTTACAACATGGTAATTATTACATATTCCTCCAGAGGAAGGCAAGTAAAAATATTTTTTCAGACTATTGTCCTACCCAGTTTTGTTCATAGATCTTTCTTGTAATCATATTTTCAGATTTGTTTTTTATACAGGCATTTCAGTCAACACACGCATAAGATATGAAGATGCTTTGTTCTTTTTCACTGTGCAACTGGAACAAAATATTGTAAGAACCGCCATTTCTACTTAACAGAAGCTATTATATAACAGGATACGTATAACAATATTTAAATACAAATATCTATCCATATCCTTCCGAGTATTACTGTTGCCTATAATCCAGTAAAAAGTTTGTAATGGCAAATTACAAGGTTCAATGGAAAGTTCTGACTTCTGTGCCAATCTAATTCTATTTCATTCTCATGTCAATGAATTTTACAAGCTACACCGAGCATTGATCAGTTGCATCTTCATTCAGGCGCCACCATTTTTGGTGGAATTAGCTTTCCCTTCTTCCTTTTCAAAATTGAGCATTGTAACTCACTCTCTCTAGATTACAAAGAGCTTGTGAACCACAGTGTACTTTCTGAGTAACACATGAAAGGTAGTGACTGAGTCTCTCTATATATTTGGTAAGCATACATGGTAAGTTTACACACTTTTGGATAGTTCATGGTCAACATTATAAAAGCTACTGTGCAATTCAATCCAGATATAACTAAAGGGGGGGAGCAGAGTAGGCAAACCCAAGGTGCTAAGAGGAAAGGAACAATCTCAACCACGAATAAGAAACAGAGATGTTACATCCCCACTGAGTCTGAACCTTCAAATACAAAACATCAATACAGTGCTTTTAGCAAAAACTTTGGGACAGCTTAGCAGCAGATACATCAACAAATGTTGAAGCAGTACTAGCATGACCTATTAAGAGAACTAATTAATATTCTCAAGTAAGACACAGACATTTAAGAAAAGATATCCAGCAGTGTTTCCTCCATCATAAAGACACAGAAACAAGGTAAGCTTCGTACTTGAGTCCACAGTATGGGAAAGTTGCATATTAAAATAGGAATAGAACCTGAACAATGTGCTGACTCTTTAGAAGAAAAATAAGAGAAGAAACATAAACCAAAATTGAAAATGCATACATGATGTTATAATCTGTCAAATGATACTAAAAGCAAAAAAACTAAATACAGAAAATTGTACTGCACAGAAGAAAACAATCACTTTACTAATTCTATAAGTCATCACCCCAACATATGTACACATTGTAATTTTTATATGTTGAGAAGATACAATATATATTTTATTCAATATTTAAAAAAATAAACTATAACCTCTTTAAGATGAAGATTTGCACAGTTAAACACATTCCAGTTTGATAGCAAGCTACCAATCATCAGTATGTAAATTAGACTTTCTGCATATTATGTGCATACAACTACATACAGTTTTTTTTTAAAAAAAAACAAGCTTAACCTGTGACCTAAATTTTTCAAAAAACCCAAATAAATTAACTGGTCTGAATTACAGCAATATTTCTTTTTAACTAAGACTTGGTTTTTGCTATGTAGAATACATGGATCTGGATCTTAAAAAGCTACTCTAGGTATAACCACAGGCTTGGTCATCCCAATAGTTTTTTTAAAAAATCCTGTCATCTTGGTCATAATCATTTCTGTGATCTTCACACCATTAAATCAGAAGGATGCAAACATAGTTTAATATGTTGCACAATGAACTACTACTTAACACTTAAAAGCCCAAAGTCCCTAGTTATAAAACTATTCATGCAGTTTTCTGTATAATGGTCTTAGTTTTTATTATTAAAAAAGACTGCTGAATTATATGGGAATCATATTAGTTCTCTAGAAAAATAAAGACATAGAGATAGGTCCCTTCTCACTTTTTCTACAGAACAAAGAAACTTTTTGAAGTTGTCTGTAATGGATGGCTTTAGAGCTCAAGAAGTCTAACCTACATTATACATATTATTCAAAATTATTCTGAATATTCAATAATTACAGTGAATCACTGGGAAACATTCCTGAGTTTCAGTAATATTGGAATTAAATTTGACATTAGCTTTGCTTTAATGAGGAGTGCCTATACAAAGTAACTACTACTTAGTGTAATAGTAATAATTTAAAATGAGGATTACTTTAGCTACAATTCTTCTGACAAACTCCAGATTCAAATCAAAAGTCAGGGAAGAAAGACAAAAGAAAGTAGAAGAACTGGAAACTATCAACTAAACTTAATTTTTTTTAGCAGAATAATGGCACTTAGTAATCTAAACATTTTAACCTTTGACCCTTCTGAAAATAATGTATTATGTTTGAATCTCTTCAACCTATAATTAATTCAAAAGGTTACTTCAGGGAGGGAGGAATATAACTTATATCTGTTCCTTTCATTAACTGTCAACAGAATTCCAGGTCAAAGTACAGCAAAAATATAAGAAGGCAAAACAGCCTCCTTTTGCTTTTCATGTATACATTACTCTTCAAAACATGATGAACACTTTCTTTAGAATAAGAAATGCAATTTAAAGCAGTGATCTACAGCACAGATATCACGTATTGCTGACACACCACATGCATTCAAGATTAAATTCAACAGTATGCATTCCTAGATTAAAGTGGGGGAGATAATATCTTTAGCTCTCCCACACACACCCGCATTACATTAACTATATGAAATATGACTGCAATGGATTGATCAAAATATAGGCAGTGAATTGTTTCCTTTGGAAAGAGAAAGCTGCCAAAAAACCCCACTGCTTGAGAAATGATTTTAAGGAAAACTGATGCCTCAGTATTTCCAGCAGCCATTGTCTCTGTTCCTGGCATTTCCCGCTGGAGAACACTTGTCCTTTTTGAAGCTTCTGAGTCTGTTCAGTGACAAAATTTAGTCATTCCACTGCAAGCACCCTGAAAAACTCCCTCTCCTAAACTTCAATTGTTCTTGTATGTTCCAAAGATTATCAACTTACAAAAGTAACTTTTAAAGGAGCATTGATGAGTAGTCATACTTGGGAAAGCCCATGTCCCATTTTCTCAATCTTTTAAATATATTTCATCTTTCAAATTTCTACCACGTAGAGAAACAACCCTGTTTCCCGGGTGGGGAAGACATGTAAACATCGCTCCATAGGCCTTAAAACTGCATTGCAACCTATGCTGTCTACTTACAGCCCATTCATTCTGAAGGAGCAATTTCCTGGTCACATATACATGTCTCGGTAGCTGAACATTAAGCTTGGGAGGGCAAGAGTGGATGGATGGTAGAGGAAGACTACCCTAATGTTCATGACAAAGTGCATTTCAACTGCCATCAGAAGCAATGACAATATTCCTCTCCCACAGAATTGATTGCACTAACTCAGAGGTCCAAAGTCCTACTAGAATCTCTGAGGCACTCTTGGTTCCAAGAGACAAAAAAAAAATCACAATTCTTTAGTCTTTGCAGAACTTTAGACTGAGAAAACTAACCCGTTTATTATTTCTCAGGAAAGCCGAAGCTTCGTTTTGATAGGGATCATATTCTCCATTTCCTCCAATCTTCTCAAGACTCACAGTGTTGAAATGGGAACTGATCTGCCTATAATGGATTGCACATCACCCAAGGAGAACCAAAGGCTTGGAAAAGGCATAAAGTATATTTTATACTGTTTCACAATGACATTTATGGGAGAGGGGGCGAAAACATGAGGTTTTATTGCTGTTTCAGTACAAAATATAGTATAGTATCTAAATGAATCGAACAAGATCACCAAAGCCAGGATTTTCAAACAATAAGATGAAGATTGTAGATGTTGCTCAAAAAAGAATTGGACCAATGGAAAAAATATAGGAAGGTAAAAAAAAAAGTTAAACTTGGGATATTAGTTGCATATTGAAACTTGGGGATCGGGACTGCTTAGTCAGAGGAGCTCCTGGTGAGTGGACATCTTTACCATTTCCACCTTGACTTAACCGGTCCTCTTGTAGACTAATGGTTGAAAAACGATTGGAGTTGCCAGCTGCTAAGTTAGTAACACCATCACTGCCAGTGCCAACATTGGAACCCGTCTGACTACCATTCACATAGTCAAATGATTTACTGGAAGAAGCACTTGCAGTTCGGATCAGGCTTACACTGCTGGCTTTTGGTACCACCTGCCCAGCAGGCAAACTCAAATGTTTCTTTGTGGGAGTAATTTCAATTGCATCTGTACTGAGGTCAATTGATTGGTGCAGGTACTGCTTACGGGCAGATTCTCGAGGGCTGTCTGTGGATTTGGTAGCCAAGTTGATCTCCTTATCCTTGGCCAAAAGCCCAGCAACTCCTTTCCTTAAGCTGCCCCTCTGAGATGTGGATGAAGGTTTGGTCCCAGGTGGCTGGCTGCTAAGTGATGCCCCAGAGGAAAACCCTTCATCAGCGTCATTGAAGTTCACAGATTCTTCTCTTCCACTGACTCCTTCAGCATCTGAAAATACCAAAGACCCCAGAATAAGAAATTACGATACTGTGATTCAATTTTAAAAGTGGATAGGATTCCACACAGGTTTTTTAAAGCAAAATTATGTTGAAAACATTTTGGAGAAACTTAAAACTTCAGGTTACAGTGTTTTATTGTAATTGATTTTATACTGCAGTCTGGAACAGAATGAATTTATTACACAATGCTTAAATGGATTAAGTTTCTAAAAGATATGCCTAGGACTATGTCCATAAGAATAACCTTTCTCAAAAAGTCATAAACCATTCATGTTTTATTACATATCTACTAATATGTAAATTATAAAAATGTGTATATGGCTATAATCCTAGCTGTACTTATTAATAAGCACATTAAATACTGTGTAGAGAACTTTTACTTCTGAGGAATGTTTATGATTGTTTTTAATGAATGTAACCAAAAGCACATTCTTCCAGCAGTAAATTCTTATGGAAATCTTCCTGCCATTCCCAGTGCTAAAGATCAACCTAGAATGGCTGTGCTGGTACATAAAATTAGGTCAGAATTTATTTAAATAGAAAATAGTGAGTTGTTTGGCCACTTTTAGTTTGTTTGATTTCATTTTTTTCCACTCTAACTCAAATTGTACCTCTGGCTATTCTAAATGCCAAATGGGCAGTTCTATTTCTGTATTTGTAGGGGTTCTGTGTAATGGAGATTTTGATGCATGCAAGTATTCCTGAATGTCAGCATCTGAGTATTATTTTATTAATGTGTATATTTAACAGTGGGTGCATGTGTTGCTGTGAGGTTTTGTAAGAACGTTTTTGCGTATCAGAGTAGCACTGGGTACAAGATGGGTGGCATATAAATTTAATAAATATACATTTTAAAAAAATTTCTGGACAGTTTCAAATACTGACCCATTATCACGGAATTAGCACAATGTGGAAGTATTATAAACAAGAGAAGAGATTATT
Organism: Stegonotus admiraltiensis; assembly: GCA_032468215.1. Taxonomy (NCBI): domain Eukaryota; kingdom Metazoa; phylum Chordata; class Lepidosauria; order Squamata; family Colubridae; genus Stegonotus; species Stegonotus admiraltiensis. The sequence goes on from JANHZT010010930.1 coordinate 146,627, forward strand.
TACAAAGCAGAAGCAAGTCTCCATAGCTGATGCTGTGTCTGTAAAATATTATTTATTTTTAGCTAACCAAGTGCTTAACCAGCCTCTCAGATCATTCTCTCTTCCAACTATTTGGACACCATTATTTTAGCTTAATACTGTTCTGTTTTGTACAGTAAAACTCAGCTTACAATTATTCTGACATACATCATTTCTCCCCCATTTCAAAAATCTCCTCTGCGAAGTAATCATATTGATAAATGTAAATATGTAGAATTAAATCTGACAGCTGAGAGAATGCCATTTTACAGTCTGAAAGGATTTTTTTCTATTTCCTCAGCAATGTTGATTCTTTTACTTCATCATTTTAACATTTCAAACATTAACACAACTGTGCCCTGTAAAATAAGAAGGCTCCTTAGATTAAAAAAAAACCCTGAGCCTTGTACAATATTATGTTTAAAAAACAAGCCACTTTGCATATGGTATTCTTCACATAAAAAGTTAAAAAGTCATTTGAAATAAAAGAATGTCCTGAAAGCAAATGTGCCTTTTAGACTCTTTTATTTGACCACCATGCAAAGCTAAGTGAAAGTGCTTTTGATTGAGCAGCAGTAGCAGCTGCCTTCCCACCACCACCTCTCTTAACCCCTCCTTACTTTAATGGAGGGAACACAATATCCAGAGGTGTTTCTGAGTCAATTTCCATGGATACATCTCAAGCCTTACAATCAGTTTGCAAGGATAAAATGACATAAAGTGGAAGAAATATTGTTGTTTGTCAATGATGTTTGCAACATTACTATTTAGTATAATTAATAAAATTATCCCTTCCGTTTGGAGAAAAGAGTCAGAGAGGCTCGGTGTAAATTTTCCGAATGCCACCACCATGCAGAGGCCAAGGCAACTCAACAGTGCTTGAAAGTGAAAAAGGAAGAAAACAACATGCAAGGTAGGTTCTCTCAAGCCATCAAGTATTCAGAAGTTCAATTTGAGCAATATACAGATTTACTAATGACTATAAATATACTCTTTTGACTTCAATGGGAACATAGTCATTTGGGAAAAAGCTTATTTTTCTCACAAAAAGTTCACGTATATTCTGAACCAAAGTCCTTGTAGGTAATAAAGCTTGTCAGAGAAAGAACCAAAATATAAACTCAAAAGGATATTTCAACCATTTTTTTGAAAAAAAAATTAAATTAATGTTAGCTCTGCCCTCAACAGGTACATGGTTCATCAATGCTCCCAACATTATTATTCATATTCAAAGCTTCTCTTACATAATCAATGTAAGAGGAGTACATGCACATTAATCCTGTCAACATTATGATTCTACTTTTTATTAACTTACAGAGAATATTTACATAAAGTGACCCAAGCATGTTGCAAAAAAGACTGATTATTTATTATATACTTGGAATATTTAAAATCAAGGATAAATAAGGAAGTTCAAATGAAAACAATTTTATTATGATCATAGACCAGTATAAGAAAGATAAGATTGTGTCATTTTATTTACACAGTTTTGAAAAGAAGAAATATTTATCAATTTCATGCAAGATCAGCAAGATCACCAAAAGAGAGTAATTTAACAATGTGATTTCCTTTTATGATTAAGAGAAGACCAATCTTGTCCTATCCCAGACCCCCCCAAAAAAAGATTCATTCACAAAAAATATGATTTTTAAAATACTTTTTTGTGTAAGTTATGCTCACTTTATTTATCTAGAAAACATTTAGGCAATAATACCTAATCTAAATATATCTAACATATTGAAGAAAGAAGTACTGTGGCATCAAAGCAACTCTTTTTGAAAAGATTTGAGAATTTGTGCGAGAATTTGTGTACCTTGTTCTGGTCATGCACATGCATCATGTAGTTAGTACAACAAAATAAAACCAGTGGGAGAAAAGTTGTGGTTAGGGCTCATTTACTGGCCATGCTCAGATTCACTCAGTTCTAGGAGTAAATTCTGAATTTCATGCTTCCATAGTTTTCCAATAATGCCTCTCCTCTTCAGACATCGTGAACTCTCTGATTGCACGATGGATTCAGATGCAATAAATAAGGAATCCTAATTCTAATGCTAACTCTAAAGGGTTTGTTTGCTTTGTTGTTTAGTTTGTCAGGCGCAAGAAATCAGGAGCCAAGACAGTTCAAATGAATACAGGTTTAATACATGCTTTCTACAAGACTCTAACAGTCAAAGGAAAATTGGCAGTAGATAAGAGTCAATGGAATTCAAGGTGGGCTGGACTTAGGTCTTTTGTGGGCACAAAGGGACTCAAGATTGATGATGACATGCTTGACTCCTCCCTCGGGCTCAGCTTAGTCATCTCCTACAAAGCTTTCCTTGGAGCAACTGTGAAGCATGTACAGCACATAATTTGCAAATGTTATCAAAGTCTTAAAATATCAGCAATGCCAAAAAGACTACACTAAAGACAGAGAAGAAGCACTATAGAAATAAATTAGGGGGATATGCAGATTAGCAAAGTATAAATTTATAACTATAACTTAGAATGCATTGCTATCAGAATACTTCTGCACCATCACCAAGAGGACAGTAGGTTAAGGACGTGCAGCAAGTAAAATGAGAATCTCTTAGTAAAGAGTAAAGAGTTAACATGAAGAATACCACTATACAGGGCTATAAGATTTTTTCTCTCTTCAAGTTTATATTACCTACTTCAAGGCACAATCCTATAAATAGCACAATGGCAATTTAATTCCACTTCAATCCACTGAACAGGTGATTAAACCATTCATTGAACCGGAAGTTTGGTATATAAAATGGTAAGAGAAATGGTTCCCTCTCCCCTTCTAATACTAAATTACAGTTAAAGTATTATTTTATATGCTGTAAAGCATTCCAGGTGGTGAAAACAGCATAAATATTTTTACTTGACACATTTTTATTGTATATATCCATTTGTATATTTATTTATTTATTATTTATTAGTTTGATTTATATGCCGCCCGTCTCCAGAGACTCAGGGCGGCTTACAATGCGTTAATAAATATATACAAATATATTTATTTATTGTATATATACATTTGTATATCTACAAATGTATATATACAATAAATAAATGAATGTGTTTGTATATCTACAAATGTATGTATGTATACATTTAGCAGACTTAACATGCTCACTAGCAGGGTGTTCCAGTATGCAATAGAATGAGTGGATGACCTTGGAGGATGTGAGAAAGAGATTGCTGATGAAACTATCAAACAAGAGGCGCTTAACTTAACGTAAGAGGAAGACACTTAGGAAGACCTGCCCTAATTGATCAGAGGGTTAAAAGTAGCAGCGGAAAGTCTGTACATTCAGACTTGCAAGATTGTTTTAAAGTAGTCTTAAAATAAAGTAGATTTTGCTCATCTAGTCAGGTTTCCTGTCTGGTTTACCCAGAAGGGCTGACATCAATCTTGCAAATCTGAAGGTCCAAAATTCCTGCCTCTCCTAAGTTTTTTTCTCTGACCATTAAGCGACTGCAGTCTCCTCTCTCTCTTGTCTGATCATTCTCTAAGCAGAACCTTTCCCTGATCCCCCAAGATCCACACATTACATTACAAAGTGATCCCCAAGTTATCAGGTTATTTTAACCATGCTAAGCTAGATATTATACAGATAGTCAAAGTCCAAACTGTTAGAATAAATAGCTCCAGGAAAGGGATATGTGCAGAAAGAAGGAAAGAGAAGAAAGTATACCTGTGGTCAATGGAACATACTCTAAAGCAAAAGGGAATTCTGCTTGGGAAGAAAGAGCCAGGATCCTCCCCAAGCAATGGCTTTACTGACTTATGCCACCTTATCTCTGGCCTACCCTCTTTTGTGGCTGGTGTCAAGTTGGGCTCCGGTGAGCCATGCTCAGGGGTCCTGAGCATCAGTACGTCCCCCTCTTGCTCGCGTTTGATCCCTAGGTCTGTGGAGCCGTGCAGGATCGGAGATCCGGGAATGCTCATGTCAGCATCATTTGAGAAGTCAAAGCCATCTGGGATTCAACATATAATATTTTAGTGTCTTTCTACTCTTTCCCTAATCATTACAACCCAGGCAGGGAAATGAAGGTGTACACGGAATACAGAAAACCAGAAAAAACAGAAAACCTGCATTTTTCTCGAAGAAGTTGAACAGCATCATAAAAATAAGTGGATATTTTGTGCTGTGTGCAAAAAGACATAAATGCAACACTTCTGCAGTGAGGCTGTACATGATGAAGGATTTATAAATATAGGATTAACTGTTTTTATTATGAAGAATTCAAACAAAAAACAGAGAATCAACAAGTATTGTACATAAATATTTAACAAGGAATTTAAAGTTTAATAAAAGTTCAAATTTTATGTTTTTGCAGTCTACTATATATTTACCAATATAATTGGTAAAAAAAAATCAAACCATACCCACCCATAACAGAAATTGGTATATTTCCAATTTAACATTTGCTTTCTTTTTTTGCTGGCGGGGTGAATTTAAAAGATTTGAAGTTGTTCCCTATGAAAACTAAAAGATTCTTAAATTATCCCCACACAAAATAATTGAGATTTATCGTTAGGTTTGCAGAGCACAGGTCCTGAAAATATTAGTTCGAATTAATATTAAAGTACTAGTTACCATTTTATCAATGAAAAAACAAAGTTAACATTTTCAATATTGTCTAGCCTTTTGTTGGTATTTTGGAATTTTATACATACACACACCCCTCTATTCCATTTTTTTTTAAAAAAAGAGCAACACACATTCCCAAAAGTCAGTATAGATTATAAATTATGAAATAGTTTGAAAAAGAAAAAAAAGTCTATTTTTTTCGAGATACTATGTAGCTGGATTTGCTCACAAATTGCAATACAGTCATGCAATCAAAATAATTACCTTCCAACAATTTTTTTAAAAGCAGAAAGATCCAATCCACTGAAAGTAGAAAGTAATTACAAAATTTTTAAAGTGCCATTCAATTTCCATACCATGATATACCACTTAAATCATTTAAGTTTTTCTACATTTCCCAAAATATAAAATAGGAAGAATTCTTATTTCATTATAGTATGCAGTCACGATTACACATTTGTACAAATGCATAGATAATTATTTTCTGTATGTCTATATACCTGAAACGAATGATCAAACTTAGGCTTAGAAACTAGCATTTGCCAGTGGAGGGGAATGATACCATATTACAATTTTCACTTTGCATTATAAAAACTTACCTTCTCTTCTCCAGCGATGTCGGCGGATTGAAGCTGTTGTAATAGCTGTCCGAGAAATTCTTGGCACTGTTGGAGTGACCTCTACTTTCAAAACCTTCTGTCCTCCTTGTGATGTATCAGGAGCATCAAAAGGTAATGAATTCTTCATTGCATTCGCAACCTATTACAACAGTAAAATGCTGTGTAAGTGTCAGGGACAAAAGATCAGGTCTACACATGAAGGTCCAATGAAACTGTTTTATTGCTGCTGCCTATGCACAGGAATATGCTCCTGCCTATGCACAGGAATATTTTCAGCTAAGGGTTAGCACCTGCTAGGAGTTAGATAAGGTCAATAGAATTCAAAGGGAGTTGGACTTAGCTCACTTGTGGCTATGTAGAGATTCTAGGCTGAACCCTCTTTGAACTCCACCCCCAAGTTCTGCTATTCCTTCTGCTACAGTAAATTGGCAATCAAAAAAGAAATTAAAGGAGGACTAGAGAAAAAACTGTGATAACCAAATTTAGGATTTATATTAAATAACAAACAAACAAACAAACAAACAAATAAATGACTGGGGGGGAAAAAACCCACCGAGACCTGGAAATGACTAGAACTGATCTTTGAACCTTGAAAATACTGAAGATGGTTAAGAGGGATGAGGGGATTGCTGAGAAATGGCAATTTATCACTCTTTTGCTTCTTTCTGCCCCCCCCACTCCCCCTCATGGCCTGGTGTCTAGCCCTATCATGGCACTTTCACCAAAATGATTCCATCCGCTTAGGGATATCATTTCAGTACTCATCCACCTTTTCTCTCTTAATATCACAATTCACTGAGTTGTACTCGGCTCTATATTCTAATGTGTTTCTCTTTACTGTAAGGAGAGTGGCTGCTATGTATCTTGCACTTCT
>JANHZT010010930.1:175618-193020 GCA_032468215.1 Stegonotus admiraltiensis
CAAAAGTATGAAGGCTATTGCTTAATGCATTGTAAGCCGCCCTGAGTCTCCAGAGAAGGGTGGCATATAAATCGAACCAATAAATAAATAATAAATAAATAAATCAGAACCAATCAGATGTGTTGGACTGCAACTTCTATCATCTTCATACAATACAGCAGGCAAAGTTATTCATCAGATTATGAAAGTTATAAAACACCTGGAAAGTACTAAATTGGAGAAGATTTAACCAACATATCCTATTTTAGGAACAGCTATATGATAAAGCATCATTCTCATTTATGCAAGCAGCTATATGGAACAATATAATGCTATATAGCTCTGTGAATAAGTCCTGCTAGAAAAGTCATTCCTGGCCTTCTTACCTTGTCATTTAAATATTGCCACAAAATATGTACAGGAAAAGATGTCTGAATATGATAGGCCCTGTTGTGTCACCAGTCACTATTATTTTAGCAAGTATATTCAAAATGCAGTCAAGACATAGAATACTATCTTATAAAAAATACATGACAAAAGATAATGGTAATTTTAAGCAGCATCTGTATAACTACAGAGTTTTATATTGAAAAACATGCCTCTAACATTTTATTTTAAAATAAGATTTTTTTTTGTTTTGAAACATTTTTTAAAACAAGAAATGTTTGTTTTAAGAAATCTGAACAGCTACTGACAGAAGGGAAATTCCACAATGTAATTGAAATTAAAATAGCTACAAAGATCCATAATTAGCATATCTATTCTATCATGCCTTTTTTATATAAGATAATAAATATTACAGGAGCTTAAGTTTGATTATTATCTACTTCAGCTTTCACTAAACTGAACTCCACCCTATTGCTAGGGATGATGGGAGTTGCAACCTAAAACATTTGGAAGGCTCCAAGTTGGAGAAACCTGTTCTATTAAAAAAAAAATAGGGGAGGTTTCCTATTTATTGACTTACAATAGCACATTGCAGATTAAATACAACAACATATAAATATCTCATGTTTTAAATATATAAAATGGGACTGTATTTCTAATGAACCCATGATCAATAATATTATAATAATATCAAACTAACAACCCACTAATTTATTTTGAGGCATTCTTCTTTCACAACCGGAATTTACTGGTGACATGTAAATAGTATTATAACATTTTACGTTATGAATACATTTACTCACCCCCAACAGCATGCAAAGTGACCTGATGTAGCTACATTACATTACTTCCATCTTTATGGTACAGATTAATAGATATCAACTGAATATCCAGGTTTAATACAAGCAATGTTGACCAGCATAGTAATGCTGAAAGCAGAATAAAATAAATAAGGTACAATGGCATTGCAAAATACAAAAGAAAAGAAACAACTCACAGATCTACCCAATGCAATCCAAGAATCATTTTAAGTGTTCATCTTCAGAACAGATTTCTTTACCTTTTTTAGATGTTCCCACCACCAGTTACCCTAGAAACAACATTATGTAGTCACCCTACACTAAACCTGAAGCACTCTCATCTACTAAGCGATAACTCAACCAACGCAACACAAGACAAATTACCAATCCATCTTTCGTCAGTTCCTAGAACAGAGTCAGCTCTATTTACAATTCAACTGAATATTGCCTCAGCAGGCTTTATGATTTTCTCACTTACACTTTTTCCCAGAGTTATTCTCATCTGTAGATAGAAGGATTTTTACCCACCCAGGTTCATTTACTCATTTACATCAAATCTATGGAGAAAATCCTTTCTAAAATCTAGAAAAATTGATGAATTTTCTCTGATTTCTCCCATCATAGTACAGTTTCTTTTTCAGACATGTATATTGATATAAACAACAACTCATTTTCATATCTTAAAAGCGTACACTGTACTTTGTTAGTCTCCTAAAGCTTCAGATGGGGAAAAGAGAGACCCTACTATTCTTCCTATTGAATCCTCAGTCTCCTTTTGTAGCCCTCTCCCTGCAATGAGCTTGCACCAAAAGCCATAAAAGTCTTCCACTGTATTTCAGGCTACAGATTTATGATTTTTCAATTTGCATTAGTTACAAGGCCCTAAAATCTGTTTGCATTGGCCATGGCTAATTCTGGTTCTCAAAAAAATTTCTCACAAATCCTACACATACGTCCTTTTATTCTTCAGTTTTTTTATACAGAAGCCATGCATTTCTTTAAAGAACTTATGGACACATCTAACTTTTCACAGGGGCATTTGAATTCAGCAACAGCAAGCCTTAGACATTTTCCAAAAGACAGCATGGACTGCAAGCACGTTCAAAAGAGAAGCACAATCTACATTCCAATTTATCTTCGTAGAAATGTTAGAACAGTCTCTGAACCAATTTATAATACAGAATTCACCTAGGTCTCAGTTGTACAGTAGGTCATATGAAAAGGATGATTTAGGATTCTGTTTACAAATAAAAAACAACACACTCCTGCCACAAGCAAGAGGAACAGTGAAAGGCTCTTCTTCAGACAACAGTAATGGAACAAAGCCAAACGTTAAACTTGTCAAGTATCATGTTATCCACATACTTCTGAAATGGATACACTGCTCACCTGCCAAAGCAGAGTCAATCCAAGACAAGGGTTCTATGGGAAACACCTAACAGAAATGGGGAAGAAATAGAATAAAGTGGCAGGACTACTATCTTATTTTACTTGCTCTTCAATATTCAAACAACATTATCCAGCTAAATCTGTTTTCAAGACAAAAGGCTACATCATGTTGACTATCTACCATAACTTTAATAGCCTTGACTTTATACCTTCACGATATTTTATATGAAATTATGCAGCTAGTTTGCTTAAGTTTATGTTTAAATTTGATAAATATCTGGACAGAGAACATCGTATCATATATACTACAATTCTGTGATGAAAAATGTATATAAATATGTTACATTAAAACTGTAGCTACTTTACAGTAATCTGAAGAGCATAATTTTACATTCACTTAAATAAAACAGCACTTCTGTACATTATCAAAGAGAAATGGGCATATATGTATGAATAATGTAAACAAAATATTTTATGACTGTTGGTAGCTAACACTGCGGTATAAAAAAGAATATATTGTTGATAAAAATAATTTTAAAACTAAAAGAAAATACTTTAATCTTAAACACAATGGAATATACAGTATGTTTGATCTCTTTGAGATTACCTCTAAAATGAGTTTTTTATAGACATACTCAGATCTGGGTTATAAATCAAGTGAAGTATAGTGGTCCACAAATAATAAATACTCCAGCATAAGCAATAATCTATAAAGAAAACATAGAATATCTGTCAAATATCTGTCAAAGTAACAAATTTACCTTTCATTTCAGATGGATACGACAGATATCCACTTTGGCTAGACAGTGAAAACTTAGAAGCAAGTGAAGCAAACATCTGAAACTTTATTATTGCAAGAACAACATGCACCTTCTCATAACGCTTCTTTTATATTAATATTTGGGCACAATCCCCAGAAACCTCTTAAAGGAAAAACATGGCACCAAAAGCTGTGTAAAAATAAAATAGCGGTCCACAAGTGTTGACAGCATAATGGCTAGCTTTTTTTAAAAAAAATCCTTAAGTGCATTAGTTGAAGTGGAAAATCCAATACAAAGAAGTAAGGAAATATGCAAAATATGCAAAATAGAAATTATAAAGCAAAATCGATAAGAAAAAATATAGAGGTAGTCCTTCACTTACAACAGTTCATTTAGTGTTCAATTGTTCAACTGTTCAAAGTTACAGCGGCACTAAAAAAAGTGACTTATGACCATTATTCACACTTACGATCATTGCAGCATCCAAATGGTCAAATGATTTACATTCAGATGCTTGACAACTGACTCACATTTATGATGGTTGCAGTGTCCCAGAGTGATGTGATCAGTGGTGGGTTGCCCTCAGTTCAGACCGGTTTTCAAGAACCAGTAGTAAAACCAGGGGGAAGCCCCGCCCACCGTCCCAGATGTCATCATTAGCTATGTGTGCATGCGTTCCCATTGTGAACCAGTAGTAAAAGTAAGTAGAACCCACCCCTGGATGTGATCCCATTTTGCGATCTTTGACAAGCAAAGGTAACAGGGAAACCAGATTCATTTAACAACCATGTTACTAACTTAAGAACTGCAGTGATTCACTTAACAAACGTGATGAGAAAAGTCATAAAATGGGGCAGACTCACTTACCAAATTTCTCACTTAGCAACATAAATTTTGGGCTTAATTGTGGTCATAAGTAGAAGACTTACCTGTATTCAAAAACTAGAAGTGTTGTAAGTTATCACTTTCCTTAATGCTATGTTATTCCCCATGCTAGATCAATGCTTACATCTTCTCTCTCAAAAGTGTGGAAGAAATTCACAGCTCTTTGCGCTATACATATTTCCATAAAACAAAGGGTTTGCTTAAAGACACTATAAAATAGCAACCTAAGCATCCAAAAATTAACTTTGGGATAGACATGCAGACAGTATAATAAAAATTAGTACAATAATCTGCTGGTCTTACTACATGTTGTGAAACAATGAAGCTATTAGTAGTTTAAACTACTAGTTTCTTCTCCAGTTTTAATAAAAGATATTAACAAATAAATGCTTGAGTGCTGTAGGTGCCAGTAAACATGATTAATCCATAAAACAAGGCTAGTGCATTGGATGTTAGTTGCAGGTATACCAAGATAAATGTTTAGGACTCTTAGATAAATGTTTAGATATAAGATGCAGATTCACTTATGACCCTAAGCTATAGGAGTTTTTTATTTGTTTTCCCATACTGTATTAATGTGCCTATTGTGGTTTATAATTCATAAACTATCTTACTTTATATAAGTGTGGTACAGGCTTTACTTTTGTTTAAATCATGATCAACTTAGCATCTACTTATCTATTCCAAGTGAAACTCTACAGTACTTAAAAGAGTTTAAAAATTAGTACATTTATTTTAAAATACTGGCATAAAATAAACTTAATAGAAAGCATCAACCTCTTTAAAGATGTCTTCCTTTTTTAAAAAGAACTTCAAAGTCATAATTTCTTCAGAGTCAATTTTATGAATGCATATTTGCCATTGTTATCCTGCAATCAAATTGTGGACCCTTTCCACCATAAAGGAATTCCTATTACCTGCTGAATTTTTAAAGGGGCCTAAACTAATAGCGAAAACTGAACAAAACATACAGCAATAACAAGACTATCAAATGCTAGACAAACACTTTAACTTTGTCATAATGTCTGTCTTTACATCAACTGAGAATCTTTTAGAGATCCTTCTCACATTTGGCTTTGAATTATTGCTGAACTACATCATCACTACGCACCATAAGCATAGGTAAAGTGAGTCCTGTTGGAGAATGGCGGTATAAAAATTAAATAAAATAAATAAATAAATAAATAAATAAATAAAGACTTCATTCATTACTGAGGATCCACAGCTAGGAAAATATTTTCAGTACTTCCGGCAGAGGGCATAAAACTAAAATTATGTAAAGTTTTATTTTTTCATAGTTCATGTGTCCTCCGCTTCTTAGGTGGCAATTTTTTTTAACATGGATTTAATACACAAAATATTTCAGTGAACTATAGTCTTTGCTTACAGGAACAGAGACCCTGATAGAAGATTTTCTCAGACTAGAGAACCAAAGCAGGAAAAGCAAGATGTGAAATAAGTAGCATGTAAGGTGATTAACTGTATACAATATATGAATAGATCTCTCTCATTAAACAGGATTGTTCATATTAAATATATACAGTACATGTAACATGTAAATGACCTGTTTATTGCATAGCCATTTTAAACAATGTATATAAAAAGCACCAGAAACAAATCATCATTTGTACAACCTGCCAGAAGATTACCAGAGCAGAAACAAAACATTTATTGTTAAAGGATAAACTTCTGTCTTTAATATTAATAGTCTACTGAATTACTGAAGAGCTAAATACAATACTACCTAATATTTATATACTATAATTATAGCACTCTTCATAACTGAAACTGACTATGCAAATATCTATGAGAAACTTAAAGCTAAGTAATGTTGTAGCCTACAACCAAAAGATTTGTCACATAAGTACTATATAGTACTGTATAGCATAATATCACTGTCCAGTTCTCAGGTATATCTGAATATATAATTTAGACAGGAAGGGGAACTGTAAAAAGTTGAACTGTGAAGTTCAAGAAAATTATTGATAAATAAAAAGGAATTTATATGCCGACATTATAAACATATCTGCTTACAAAGCACACAAGTGATCATTTTCTATTAAATTTGCTTTCCCTTGTCACACAAGATCATTTCTCATTTGGCGTAGCATTTGATTGTAATCCACAAACACTTATGCCACCATAAAAGAATTCGTATGTAATATACTTTAAACCTCTTTCTTTTTGCTGCTATAAGAACATAGTTACCTCACAGAAAAGTTTCTCTTACACATCCTATAAAGCAAATAAAAATGCTTGTCATAGCCTTACTAACTTGGTATTTCAAGTGATGAGAATTACAAATTATCACATGAAGGACATGAGGTTGAGGAAACTGATGAAATGCATAAAGTTCCCTTATATGAAGCCATACAGTTATCTATCACATTAAGTATTGTTACTTGACTAGTAGCATTTGCCAAAGGCCTCATTTGTCATTTATGCTATTCAAATTTTCATTAATTAGAGATGCCAAGGACTGAACTTGGAACAATTGCATGGGAAAGATTAGCGCTTTGGACAACTACTATGGACAACTAGCAATAAATGAGTTAGAATTTTCTGTACCTTTTTTGCTGCCATCCAATGCTTCTTTAATTTCTGTAGCCCAGACCTGGAAGCCCTGAAAAAATACCCTATACTAAGATCAAATGTCTAGACTTATACACAGAGCCTCCCAAAACCTGGTATGCCAGGATGTTTTTCTCTCTCAAGAGGTGATAAGTCAACCGGCAAGAGTTGGTGATCTCTTCCCATCCCAGTTGAAAGTGTGAGAAGAAAACTGTTTAGCAAACTTGTGGCCAAGACACCCATAGTATTTCTACCAGACAGATTAAATTACAATTCAACCACTCATTCTCCCTATTTTCCTGTTCTCAAAGGCAAGGTCTTCCCTAGCTAACTTGAGGCATCAACCACATGGCCATACTATTTGTTAAGCCATGAAGCTCAGTCAAAATGTTCAATTGGGTATTATTCAATTTTAAGCCATTTTAACTCTTGTACTAACAGCTATTATACACATTTGCTTATTTTAATGATTAATATGCATGGCAAACATAACTGAACAAAATTGTGTTACATATACATAGTCATTTTAATTTCAGTACTTGATCAGGCACAAGTTCTCCCAGATCATAGGAAGAGGCATTTTTCATCACTACTATCAACTTCTTTTAAATGACCATGCCAGGAAGTGAATCTGGAATCTTCCATAGTACTTATAAGCAAAGTTGCCATTCTACTACCCAGCTAAGCTCATCCTTCACACAAGGGAGTTGCCTATTTATAAAAAGTGCTTGTTTATTTTAAACCAACTAAAGTAGTACCCAGGAAAATTGTAGAGAAAAATTAGAAGTTGGGAAGATGGAAAGAGGAAGAAAAGGACATGCTAACTGAGTGGTCAGAAAAATCTGTTTAGCTTTATATGAGCTGCACACAAATTATGCCTCTATAATTATTTCTGCTACAACCAGAGCTTTCTGAATTTCACATTAACACAGTAACTGTAACTGTAACTAAACTAACTCTTGGTGTTGGTGCTCCTATCTTAGTCCGTTAGAAATTAGCCAGAGTCCTCACAAAAGAAGTATGACCAACACTAAAGAAGGCTGCTTATTTTAAAAAAAATCTTTTATAGAGTAGAACTTGTATGACCTGCTTCACAATAATCTTTCTTCTATTAGCTAATTTGAAAGAACTACATTTTTTTTCTTTTTAACATTCATGTTAAGGCACCTGGTTGGTACCCAGCTGACCCTGAGTTCTAGTTTTGCCATAGACACCAAGCCATCTGAGTAATCTTGGCTCAGACACTCTGTCCCAGCCCTAGGAAGAAAGCACTGGCAAATCACTTCTGAAATTTTGCCAAGAAAACTGCAGAGACTTGTTCAGGAGTCAAGACTGACTCAAAGCACAAAATGAAAATGAAAATAAAAAAATCAATACCACCTTTGCACTTATGGAAACATATCATACATAAATGAACTGATAGTGTCCAGTACTTACCAGCCCTCTAGCACAAGCAGTAAACAGGCATTTATGTTGTAATTAAAACTATAGATTTAATATTAGATTATCTGATATATTTATACAGAGCTCATTGTTCTTTAATGCTATTCTCCACAGGCTGCAAAATATTTTAGTTACTGCTCCACAAAAGTAACGTATGTTAAAATTTTCTAAAAATTTTAATTTGATTTTTCTTTTCAGTCACAAACTTTGAATTTTAAAAAAATGTACTTATAAAAGCCATTACACGTTTTGAAAATCCAGTCACATCAGTAGACTTTAACTCTAGCTTCAAAATATCCCAAAGGAATTGGTCTGGTACAGTTCCTTCAAAAGGACAAACGCAGAAAAGAAACTGAACAGGGTATATTATCGCATCCTGCAACTAATCATTGTTGATGTTGTTGTTGTTGTTGTTCAAATACAACCACTGCAACTAAGTGGAGTATACGTTAAGCTAGGAGACAGGAAGCAGCAAATGGGTAGGAGCAATGCTGCGTCACTACAATGAAATCACCAATAAATAGGGCAGGAATAAATACACCTGCTCCCTGTGCCAACTAACTGATTTCTATGCATAATATCCTGCTTTATTCTTTTTAGAGAAAAGGGAACTTAAAATGTTTATATGGAAAAGGATCTGAACTCAAAAATATCATGGTCTAGCAGTAGGTATTGCATATATTTCATCTTTACAACATCAGTCATGTCATTTACTTAAATATAACTTTGTCATACATGAGCTGCAAAAACCCAACTAATCCCACTAAATGGCAGTAAAGAGCCACAATAGTTCAACCTCTTTGCTGCCCTCTAATATTTAACAGCTAGATGTTTGCAGCTGGACATGGTGAACCCCCTTTACCAATCACTTTCAATATTGCTGCACAATCGCTATAGCAAGATGACAAATAATTTTAGATTTCCAAACCTTGTCACTTATTTTTATTCTTAATTAAATAACAGCACAAATGTGTTGTCTGCCAATTTAAGTTGTTAAAAATCATGTGAAGTTCTCTGACATTTCACTTCATTGTTAGACTCTAGATACAACCTTTACATAAATTCAGGCAAATGTATGTTAACGATAGTATCTCAGTCTAAGAACGTCACCTTCACACAAATTCAGTCTTACAGAGATAGCTAACATCCTGAGGTTTAAATACTAGGATTGTTCAAACATTTGCAGTCAGATACTTAATCTAATCAAAACGGTTGCTAAAATGCTTGAACAAAAGTAGTAGGAAACTTAGATTCTCCTATGACAAAGGATAGATAGGTACTTAATAACTCCCCCCCACACACACACACTTTTTGTTATTTTCAGAGCTCTTGCTGAGTTTCAATAAGAGTTATAAACTAGCAGTGGAGTTCCTGTCAGTTTTAGAAAACGAACACAAAAATAATATAGGGTCTAAAAAATAGAACAGGAAGTGGGGATTCAGGTCACTGAATTCAACTCCCATTCATTTAAGAATCAGCCACTGTTTCAATGTATCCACTGTGGTGACCAAGTCTTAATGTATGAGCAGTTGGTGCATAACTCTGATTAATGCTACTACATCCCGTCACAACACTAAACCCATTCAGTTCTCTCATTCCCCTTTACAGGTCAGTTTTAACTGGTCTAGACAAGTTCTTTGAACCTGTTCCAGTTTGTCCAAATCCTCCTAAAACTATGATCTCCAGATTTGGGCAGAATACTCAAAGTAGGATTAATCAGAGCAGAGAACTGGTACAATGCAATAAATACTTTCTATGCCCTAGAAAATATATTTTTACTGATATAACCTAATACTTGCAACCCTTTCTTAAAGCCACATCATGCTATTGAGTCACATTTGGCAAGTAATAAATTATAGTTCCAAGAATCTTCTAAAAAAGCATTTTACTTACAATTAGTAAAAACTATAAGTTAGAGTGATGCTTAGGTACAGCCATAACATTAGTTTAGCTGAAAGCATTTCTGAAAAATTAATTTGATTGACTATGATACATCCTTGCCAAATTTGCGATCTACCATCGTATACAAAATAAAGATTGCATCATATTAAATTCAATCGAGATTGAATACACCCCCACAACTACAATAAAGACACTGAAATATTAATTTACCATAAGACAAAACCAAATATAAGGGTAGAGTTTCCCTATAAAATACAAACATGATGGTAGAGGACAGCAAAGGAGTACAGGCTATTCTTGACTTATAACAGTAATGGAGGCTAGAATTTCTGTCATAAATCATAACAGTGGTAAGTCAAGGCACACATGTGACTGACCCACTTTTTTTGCAGCAGCCATCAAGCCAACACCTCAGTTGTAAAGCAAATGTAGCAGTACTAAATCAAGTCTATTCATTCCTATGGGTGATGTAAAAACATTGTAAATTGAAGTCTCATGACCACAGAATGCTGCAACAGGCTATGAAAGTGAGCCGGTTGCTAAGCTCCTGAAATGCAATCATGTGACCCCGGGGGGAAGGGTTACTGCTACCATCAGAGCTCCAGAATTGGGACTTAGGTACTTCTTGGTGGTTCCATCATAACTCTGACTGATCACTAAGCAACCAATCATTAAGCAAGGACTACTTGTAAGGGAAAAATGGTAAACACAGGAAGGCATAGCAAAGGATGCATTTCTTTATGTCATATAACTTAATTCTGCAGTTACACTTAGATTGAACAGACAGAGAAAATTGGAGCCACAAATATTTCTAAACTGTTTCAGTTTTATCATAATATTTATTCAAACAGAACCTAAACAGTATATTTAAATTAGTGTCTCTTGACTTGTTATATCTTAATTCCTACTCTGTCAAAGAACCAGAGTCCAATTAAAATAGAAACAAGAAAACATCTTTTTTCAGGAAGGTATACACATGTTTGGTGATTCAGTGTCTGATAATTACACTTACCAGCTGTGGTAATTTTAAGAACATAACAACTTCAATAATACTGTTGACAGTACTGTATCAGAGTAAAAGAATAAGAAAGCTAACTGAAGCTGATACAGTTTTTGTCACTAAGCCCAAATCAAGAAATATATCCAAATGATGAGTGGAATTAACTAGGGCTGAAGTAACATCTACAGTATGAGTGGTCCTTATCTAACTTTCAGTAGTAGTAACAAATAATAAGATTAAGAGCCAACAAATGCAAAATGTTATTTTATTTAGACACCCATCTTTGAAGTTTCTTGTTCAAACTCTCTCAAGTCAGTTGTAAGTGGCCCTACAGTACTTTTGCTGGAGTCTCAAATTGCATCACCAACATTTTGCAAAAGGGACCAAATTTATAAATGCAAATGAAATTATTTTTAAAAGGAAACAAAAAGTAAAATGTACTGTATGTTAAGCTTCTAGTAGGCTTAATACATCTATTTTACTTTTAAGAAACCCCACCAACTCCTAACAGCAAATAATGGATTCATACATCCTATTAATTTCCCCTCCCATCCATATGTATATAATTATATATATGTACAGATACTCCACGACTTACAACAGTTCATTTAGTGACCATTCAGTTATGACGGCAATGAAAAAAGTGACTTATGACCATTTTTCACACTTATGACTATTGCAGCATTCCCATTGTCATGTGATTTAAATTTGGATGCTTGACAACTGCTTCCTATTTATGACGAGATCACATGATCACCT
This sequence comes from Stegonotus admiraltiensis, assembly GCA_032468215.1. Taxonomy (NCBI): domain Eukaryota; kingdom Metazoa; phylum Chordata; class Lepidosauria; order Squamata; family Colubridae; genus Stegonotus; species Stegonotus admiraltiensis. Next base: position 187,495 of record JANHZT010010930.1, read on the forward strand.
TTTGCAACCTTCTGATATGCAAAGTCAATGGGGTAGCCAGATTCACTTAACAACAGTGTTACTAATTTAACAACTACTGTGATTCACTTAACAAATGGGGCAAGAAAAGTTGTAAAACAGGGCAAAACTCACTTAACAAATTTCTCACTTAGCAACATCACTTTTGGGTTCAATTGTGGTCATTACGTTGAGGACTACCTGTATATATACATCAGCATCTGATATAGTTCACTTTATTTCTAACCACAAAGATGCCTAAATGAAAAAACATGCACTATTAAATTACAACACAATCTCCATTCTTTTGCCGTTATGCTATGACAATGTGCAAATGTATATAAGATATAGGAAAGGGTTGTGAAATCTATAGACTAAAAATATCTGAAGAACACCAAGCTGTGTATTCCTAGGTCTGTTTTCTCCAGATAATCATGTCCAATTATATCTACTTTTCTTTCCCAGGTAATCATACTAATGTTTTCTATAACGAGCATGAATAAAACTACAACTTTAGAATTAACCAATTATAGTTACTGGCTATTATTCATAACTGTAGTACTATTTTGAAGTTAGGAAAAACATATTTTTGTTATTTGCACAAAGTAAGAGTCAAGAATTTATTTTGAAAGTCAATGTGCACCAAAGCACAGGACATTACAAAATTCAACTATCTGAACTGTCTCTTACAAAAAATATAGCTTGAACTGAAGTTTATTGATTTGGTGAACTGATACCAAAAGCAAATTTCTGCAAGCACATTACTTCATTGAGTCCCAGTTTGATAGTTCTCAGATAGATAAGAACTTCCTTTAGATCTTTTTCTCAGGATCTGAAATGTTCTTTTTCTCAGTCTAAACAAATAGACCACAAAATTATTGGGTCTCTATGAATTTTCAGTATATAGCAAATTAAATTTCAGATGTATGGAGAAAACAAAACTTTGCTTGTGAAGATCAATTAAATTAAGTCTCTGAGAACAAAATATTATACTTTGTACAATAACATTTCATTTAAATGAATAAATGAGGCAGGGGAAGTGTCAGTCATTCCCTACTATCCTTTAAATTGAGGCTACCCATGCTTATGTCATTACGCAAATGACATAAAATGATATAAAATGAAATGCAATAGAGATTTCATTTATTGCACCCAGGTTTCACCGTACTGACATTTGCATAAGAAAAGCCTGCTTTAAACTTTAAAATCCAATTAAATAAAAAACCGAAACAACAGCAGCTTTAACAATACACATTTTACTGCATTTATAATTCACTTTTTCTCTGAAAATTTAAGGGTTGATAGTTTCTACACTGGTTTTTACATGAGGGTTTCCCTCACTCTTTTCCTACAAAAAACTCTATATGGTACACAGGGTTGAGAGTGAGTGACTGGCTCAGTACAGGTAGTCCTCAACTTACAACAGTTCATTTAGTGACTGTTCAAAATTACAATGGCACTGACTTATGACTGTTTTTCAGAGTTTCAACCTTTGCAGCATCCCCATGGTCATGTGATCAAAATTCAGATGGTGGTCAACTGGTTCATATTTATGACTGTTGCTGTGTCCCAAGGTCATGTGATCACCTTTTCAAATCTTTTGACAAAGTCAATGGGGAAGCCAGATTCAATTAACAACTGGGTTACTAACTTATGAACTGCAGTGATTCATTTAACAACTGAGGCAAGAAAGGTTGTAAAATGGAGCAAAACTCACTTAACAAATTTCTCACTTAACAACAGACATTCTGGGCTCAATTGTGGTTGTAAATCAAGGACTACCTGTATTATACAGCAAACTATATTGCTAGGTAGAGACTTCAATGGATCACTCTTAAGTATTATACAACATTGGGCTCTTTCAGGACATAAGCTCTCATTGTACTTTTAATTAGATGGCAATTTGAGAGTATTCTCAATTACTCCATATACATAAAATAGTTACTTTCTTATCCATACAGTGCAGCATTTCTTCCTAATAAAATGTTTTACATCTGCAGAACCAACAAAAGCTACATTTTGCAAAAAGGCATATGATTTAACAAAATAAATTTTATCAAATATTTTGAGGACCTTTACTAGCCACATGTCAATATGTTGAACTAGATATCTGACTGGGTACTGAAATCTAACAAAGGAAGATTTATAACCTTCCTGTGTTAGATTTATGCAGAATCTAAATGCATCTTGATCACATTATAACAAAGATGTTGAGACTTTGGAAAAAGTGCAGAGAAGAGGAACAAAGATGATTAGGGGCCTGATGACTAAAACATATGAAGAACAGCTGCAGGAATTGGGTATGGTTAGTCTAGTGAAAAGAAAGACCAGGGGTGACATGATGGCAGTGTTCCAATATTTGAAGGGCTGCCGCAAAGAAAGAGGAGGTCAACCTATTTTCCAAAGTACCCAAAGGGAAGAAAAGAAACAATGAATGGAAACTAATCAAAGAGAGATCCAACCTAGACGTAAGGAGAAATTTTCTTGACAGTGAGATCAATCAACCAGTGGAAAAGCTTGCCTTCAGAAGTTGTGGGTGCTCCATCATTGGAGGCTTTTAAGAAGAGCCACCTGTCTGAAATAGTATAGAGCCGTGATGGCGAACCTATGGCACACGTGCCACAGGTGGCACGTAGAACCCTCTCTGGGCATGCCAGCCATCCCCCAGCCCAGCTTCACTGCGCATGCGCGCATGCCTCCCACCAGCCAGCTGGTCTTCGGGTCTCTGCCGTGCATGTGGGGGGGGGCTTCCCCGATCTCCACAGGTTCCCCCCAGCTTGCCCTACCTTTCTCCTCCATTTCTGCTGCACGTGCCTACCCCGATCCCGCAGGTTCCCCCCAGCACACCCCACCTTTCTATTCCATTTCTGCTGCCCGCACCAACCTGAAGCCAAAACAGGCCACAGGGGCCACGGGGGGGGAGCGCTTGAGACCCCCGTGCCCCATTTTGGGCCTGGAAAGCCTCCTGCACCAACATGGAAGCCAAAACAGAGAGCGGGGGGACGGGGTGCATGTGTGGGGGATGTGTGTGCATGCACACGGGCACATACGCAGGGGTACTCATATTGCATTTTGGGGGTTTGGGTGCACGCACACCAGGGGTAGATTCCACTTACCTTTACTACCGGTTTGCAGCGGGAGCACGCATGTGTGCTCGTTTCGCTCGCGTTGCTGCACATACACAGAACCTTCTGCACATGCACAGATCACCCATGATGACATCGTGGTGGGTGGGCAGAGCCTCCCACAGTTTTACTACCAGTTCTATAGAACCAGACAGAACCGGGATCAACTCACCACTGGGTACTCGGCACCAAAAAGGTTAACTATCACTGGTATAGAGTCTCCTGCTTGAGGAGAGGGTTGGACTAGAAGTCCAAAGTCCCTTCCAACTCTGTTATTCTGTTATAATAAGACAAATAAAACTGTTCTCCTCTAAAATGTTCCCTTATTAGCAGGTCTTTGGAAACTGTAACAGTTAATCTTCAAAGATATTTAGTTTTCATTATTAAAATGTTTAAATAGGAATTCTAACCATTCTTCAAAAAGACATTACGTACAAATAGGAACACTAAAATGATGGACACATGGCATAAAAACAGAAAGCATGTTACAAAACATTTTGCTTCAGCTATGCATAAGAAGCAAAATCAATTTAATTTGCATGCTTGGAAGGAATTTCACAAATTGTCTTGTGATATGCAGGAGCAGCACTTTGAGGACAAGTTTAAAGCCTCTTTGGGTACACAGGAGTTCATTGTTTTTAGACTAAAGTTCATGATCCAAAAGGACACATGCAACTATACATATTATGTTTTGTGTATTTGCCCCTATATCCAAGCTTCTCAAAGCATATGCCATGCTAACGTTTACATGCTAACCCCCACCCATATTGAAATATGGACAGGCAAAATACAAAAAATACAGCACAGAGGCTATGCTGTGTCGTGGAGTAAAATGTTACGTGGGAACTAGCTTATAAGGTGCAATTACTTAATAGCACACATCAAGTTGCTCATCTATCACTGTAGCCACTTCTTTATAACACTTAATTTTTATAATTTTAGCATTATTATCAAAAATAATTTGGAATATAAAAACTAAGAAAAATGTGTAGAAGGGAAACAGCATTTCACTTAAAATATGCCAGTGTTGTTGATATTGTTATTAAATTTTAATCCCACCTGTAATATATATTTTTGACAGGAAATATACCTAATACTCCTGCCTCCTATTTTTCCCATAACCACCACCCTGTGAGATGGACTAGACTGAGAGAGAGTGACCCACACAGCCAGCTTTCTATATCTATCATTACCTTTTTATTTAATATTGTCCATTATTTATATATACATATTTGGGGGGTGCAAGGTCCATTTGTCTGAAATATTATTTTCAAGAAAGGCAAGGAGCTAAAAAGCCTATGATGTGACTTCCAATGTAAACAATAAGTCAAAATGACAGTGAATTGTAGTTTCTTTTCCACTTAAAACCTTTATATTCAAGTTGGATTTGTAGTAAAATCTTGTTTGTAAAAAAATGAATGTACCCTTTAGCACTAGCATGCAAAGAAAACTACTGTATACTTTTCCCCAACCTTACTAGAGTCCGGAGACATATCTTGATTACAATAACAGGTCCAATTTCAAGAAATAAAAATAACTTGCATTCCCCAAGATCAACTTGTATAATAGTCAGATCTTCCATTTATGAAGAACTAAAATCAAAATAAACACTAAATAAAAGTACCCTTAACATCAGTTATTACCAAGCAGAACTAAAGTGTTTCTGAAATGGTGGCATATGGTATGTACATTTAACAGTAACATTATGTATGCCTAACACCATTTGTATGACAGATACTGGTAAATAGGCTCAATGAAATATTTTATAGCTGAAACTCTCCTTTTATCCATGAAAATACTACTGATTGGCTTTTCCTCCTATGTGAAAGGAAGTCTGTAGGGTAAAAACAACTTTACTGTCATCAAGCTTGTAACCATCCCAGGAAATATAAAGGTCAACCATCTGTCAAATCTTATTCTAAAGAAGCAACCAACTATGAAAAAAATAAAATAAAACAAAATGGTATAATTTAATCTTGCTATTTTCTATTCTTTCATCTCTAATTATCATAAACTTCCCAGAGAAATACATTTCTAAGAATTTATTAAAATGCCATAATTGAGATTCTTCTGAACATTTTAACATAAAAATGATGAAAAAACATTTTCTTGTATAACAGGAATTATTAATCTAATTTTCAACAAGATACATAAAATATGGATTAAATCAGATTGATCCCAACTTTACTGGCCTTCTGAAAGGGCCTGAAGACATGATTTGCCTTTTTGCTTGAGGATCTGGTAATGGTGATGTAGAATCTGAAAAACGTCAGGACTGTTAGTGCAACTGACTGCACTAACACTCTTCTCTCTCTCTCTCTCTCTCTCTCTATATATATATATATATATACATATACATATACATATAAATATATATATACATATACATATAAATATACATATA
>JANHZT010010930.1:193058-212997 GCA_032468215.1 Stegonotus admiraltiensis
ACTGGAGCAGAATGCCCCCTCCCACATGTTGGGGTAGACCAGGTGTCTCGGTAAACACTACACACACACACACACACACACACACACACACACACGCTGCTATATATATATCAAACAAATATACCATAAATAAGCAAATATTTAGTAGTTTTAACTGAACAAGGAAGCAAATATATATACTCAAAATGTTTGTAGCTTCCACCAAAATAGTATAGATAATATATCCACAAAATATTGTAGATACATCAATAACCATGACAGCTTAGTGGCATTTGTACAAAAATGACTTGTAAATCCTATGTTCTTTAACAGACACTCTGAATGCTATACTTGAGGGAATAAAATTAACAAATGCCCTTTCTTAAACACTGATATTCACTTACCTTCCTTTGCCTATTTACAGAATGCGAGTTTCTGCTCCCCGTGACAAAGAAATTGACAAATTTATAGCCCACTGATTAAACCTATGATTTTATGGAAACTAAATACAGTAATGTGGTTATCCTGTCTCCTTTACCTGTATAAGTTGTGAAACTGAAGCAAAAGTAATAAATATTACAGGGAGGGTGTTTTTACATGTAGGCAATGTGTTCATTTGCTTACCTAGGAGTCAATTTACTAAATGAATATTTGTATAAGCAATGTAGCTAAAATGTTACATAACCTCTCTTTGTCAGATATATTCCTACACCTATTTACTATATTCTTCATCTTATAACAATTATAAGACAACAACTCCCAGGAAGCCATCAGTGTAGAAAGAAATGTTAGTTAAAGGGACTTCATTTAAGGTTAGAAAGGGAGACTACTAAACAATTCCGGGACGAGTTCAAACCAGATCAAAACAAACTGTAGCTGGAAAGGTAGCTTACGTTTTATCTTGAGAAGAAAGGAAAAAAGTGTATTGCTTGCTACTCCTTCGCAAAAGCTCCGATTGTAAAGAAGCAAAGAGGCCTCATCCTCTCAGGAAAAATACAACGTCACTTTATAAACAGAAAACGATTATGAGAAGGTCGTAATTTATCCGGAAACGAGGGGAAAGCGGCAAGAGCTGCGGGAGCTGGACCGGGACTTTGCTACCGGTGTTCTACGGCAAAGAGGAAGGCAACCGGCCCTGGCAGAAGAAGAAAGAGGGCGAAAAGCTTCGTCACATCCAAGGAGTGCGTGCAGGAGATGGAGAGGACAGTGGCAATCTGCTGCCTCTGGCGAGGAAGGAAGAAGGAAGGCAGCGCAATGACCCCTCTGAAGGATCAGGGAAGCAGGAAGGGAGAGGAGGGGAACCCGAACCGGCCTGGGAAAAGCGACAGGGGGGGGGGGCTTCCAGGGTGCAAAGGGCAGTTGTCACTGCAGCTCGCGAATCCGGCGAAGAAGTGGCGGAGTTCCCGGAGTTCCCGGAAGCCGCTGCCCCGTCCCTTCTACCGAGAGCGAGGGGAGAGCGGGAGGCGACTACCTACCGACGTCCTTCCTCTGCTCGCGGCGGCAGAAAGCCGGGCGCCAACTCAGGAGCGTCTCTTCACCGCAGCAGTCGCCACCATTGGTACCGGCGCTACCGCCAATCCCTCCCCCTCCAGCCGCCTCCGGCCCGTCAGCAAGCACGGCAACGAAAGAAGGAGCCCGCCCATTGGACAGCAGCCCGCCCCTAACAATGACAGCCTTCATTGGCTTCCTTTTCTCCCCCTCCGATTGCGCGCGCCCGTGGGAAAACACGTGTGGGGGGAGGGGGAAGGACGGAAAGAGGTCTTATGGCCGGCTGGGAATCGCCGGTCGGAGTCCGCGCGAGGGGGGCGGAGCCAAGTAAAAGGCGGAAAGAACTTTCCTATGGAACCTCCTCAAGCGACTTCGTTGTTCCGGGTAGATTAGCGGCGTCGAACCGTTCCAGTTTCCGTTTCCGCTTTGATTTCTTGACATTGTGAAGGCGGCTCGCTGAATATCAGGTATGGGCTATTTTGGATTCAGGTCCCTTTCTCTTCCCAATCCCAGATTTCCGTCTTTTCTTTCCATAAATACCTGCTTCTGTTAGAAAAAAAGTTTAATCGAAAAGGCGAGAGTCATGGATATAATGCATGACGTCTTTGAAGCAGTGGGTAACTGCACTTTCTTCTTGAATGGCCACTGGCTATATCGTTAAAACCAAATAGATTACTATAGGCCTGTTGCGCTTTTAATAAACCGATTTTCCAGGTTAGGCACACAGATAAGACTCCACGGATAACCCTTGCAGAAAAGTCAAGGTAATATTGCTCTAATTCATGTACTGGAGCATAAAGTTATAGTGACATTTAGCCCACCCACCTTTTAAAGATTTAGAAATTGTATACAGGTATGCATCTAAGATAAACTTATATTGACAAATGTAGCAGTGGTTACAGTGGAATTGTTTTAAATGCTGTTTTTAATTCAGGATTTGTTGACTTAATATCTCTTAAATGGTAATGAAAATAGACACTTCAGTTGGCATTGGAAACAAGTATGCTGTACAGGAACATCCATTAGTGAATTCAAAGATACAGGAATGCTTTTTTAAATCACAAAATTGTGTGATAAAAAATTGCACTGCTATGATACATCATAAGCTTTAAGCTTTGCTTACCAATGACATTGGTCCCACCATTGTGATGCAATAATAGCTGAAGATGACAAGTAAAAAGCCTGAGATCAGATAAAACACTATGCAAGTGCTCTCAACATCCATGGTGGAGGAATGGGTATCATGACATTGGTTACTATATAAGAAAAGAGGAAAAATGGAGAAAAGATGGTTCCAAAGGTAATTTAGTGAAAGGGCATGGGAAGAATGTTCCATTCCACTGATTAATTGTTCTGTTAGGGAATTTCTCTTTAGTTTTAGGTTTATTCTCTCCTTGATTAGTTTCCATCCATTGCTTCTTGGCCTGCCTTCAGGTGCTACTTCTTTGTGGCAGCCCCTTAGATATTAGAATACTGCTGTCATGTCACCCTAGACTTTCTTTTCATTAAACTTTTCATTAGACATAACCAATTCCTGCAGCTGTTCTTCATATGTTTTAGCTTCCAGTCCTCTAATCATCTTTGTTGCTCTTCTCTGCACTTTGCTATTTGTTGCACTTTTTCTACAGTCTCAACATCCTTTTTATACCATGGCAACCAAAACTGGATGCAATATTCCAAGTGTGGTCTTATCAAGGCGTTATAAGATGGTATTAACACTGCATGATCTTGAGTCTATACTTGTTAATGCAGCCTAGGATTGTGTTACCTTTTTTGTCAGCTACAGCACACTGCTGGCTCATATTTAAGTGATTGTCCACTAGGACTCCAATATCCCTCTCTCAGTTACTACTTTTCAGCTATGTACCACCTATTCTATACCCGATCATTTGGTTTTTCTTGCCTAAATGTAGAACTTTACTTTTCTCACAGTGAATTTTATTTTTGTTAGATAGGGCCCAGTGTTCAAGTTTGTCAAGATCCTTCTGTATCTTGAGTCTATCCTCTGGAGTGTTGCCTGTTCCTGTCAGCTTGGTGTCATCTGCAAATTTGATGAGTTCCCCTTCTATCCCCTCATCTAAATCATTGCTAAAGATATTGAAGAGTACTGGGCCTAAGAAGACACCACCTTGGGGTACCCTACTGCATACTTCTCTCCATGTAGATGCAGTTACATTAAAGACTACATGTTGAATGCAGTTGGTCAGCCAGTTACAAATCCATTTGGTAGTGATGCTGTCTAACTCATATTTTAATAAAGTAGTAGATTGTGGCCTACTTATCAAATAGCTTACTGAAGTCCATGTAAATTATATTCACAGCATTTCTCTGGTCCTCTAATTTTGTCACATTGTCAAAGAATGCAGTTTCTCTGGAATGATCTGTTTTTGACAAACTCACGTTGGCTTTTGGTTATGATTTTGTTTGTTCACAGATTCATTGTTTGATTATCCTTTCCAGAATCTTCCCAGGTATTGATGTCAGACTGATAGGTATGTCATTTTTTAGATCCATTTTTTTCCCTTTCTTGAAGATGGGAACTACATCAGCTCTTTTCCGGTCATCTAGTAGTTCCTTGGTGCTCCATCTTTGAAAGTCAGCAGTTCCGAGATCACATCTAACAGTTCCTTCAGAATGTTGGGGTTCTGAAAGAGAGAGAGAGGGGAAATAATGAAAAGGATTTTTTTTTAACTTGTTCCTGAGTTTATCTCTGAGTTCCTGAGATAAATTGCTCGAACTACTCAGTTTTGACATATGCCACATTTTGAGGATAAGAAATTGCAAGCATATTAAATTGCTCTTTTAAACCCTATACTAATTTCACATACTGATTTTTCTTCTTTAAAACAGACATCTCACAATAAGATTCCTTAAATAATGGTACATGAAGAAGATTTCTTCAGCTATAAGGCTGAATTTTATTGCTTATAATATAACTTAATGTATTATTTAAAGTCACCTTTATAATCTGGATGTTTCAGTAGCCATTTTAGATTCCTCTTATATTTAATCTTACAGTAGTTGCATTGATTTTTTTTTATTTTATCTTAATGTAGAATTTGTTTAATAATTTTTATTTCACTTTTCTTTGTGGTGATTCTTATCATAAAATTGTATAAAATTCTGGTCAGTAACTTTAATAAGATTTTGATTGATTGATTGTCTTGGAGGAAAGTATTTTCCAAAACCAAAAACTATATAATAGATGCAATTTTTTTCAGTGAAAAAGACAGTTGGACCTCAGACAACTTAATCAGATGATGTGAATAAAAAAACTATGCCTGCAAAAAAGATAGAGACAGAAGCAACATTACTTTGCCTGGCCACTTACTGGAGCTATTAAGTGAATTAAATTATTGCATATAGCTAGTGCAAATAGAACACTACTTTTACTCCTTAGGGTAAAATTAAAGTATGTCAGTTGTCAATATTTCTGAAATGTTGTTAGATATAGTTCCTTACTGTTATAACTACAACAGATAATTACGATTATTTTAATGTGGCATGGCAGTTTTCCTGGGACATAGGAAATTAGGCAGTACATTTCCCATGTACATGATAGAAAATTTTGATTTTCAGTAGAAGAGAATATATGTAGCTCAGGTTTGATCTGTGGAGTCCTTGCTGCTGTCTAAGCTTGGTTGTCTGCTTGCATACATTTCATTATCTGTACTAGTGACTGTGGGGGTTGTTCAGGGGTGGGTTCTACTTACCTTTACTACGGGTTCACAACAGGATGGCAGATTGCCGATGATGACATCCGGGGCGGGGTCTCCCGCCAGTTTTACTACCAGTTCTTGCAAACCGGTCCAAACCAAGGGCAACCCACCACTGGGGTTGTTCCTTGTTTATATACAGTAGCTTGCCCTGCCAGTTTTGATGGAGGTATAGTTTTCTCCTTGGAGTTCTTTGATAAGAGTATTATTTTCTGCTTGATAGTTTGTCTGGTGTTCATCCCTGTTTGTCTGGTTGTTGGCTGCTAGAGAGGATATCTTGTCTTTTTGTTATTCCTTTCATTTTTATTGCAATTTTTGTTTATTTAGCTATCTGTCATCTATCTATCTATTGAATTTATTTGCCACCTGTCTCATATCTAATGACTCTGAGCGGCTTAAAATATTTACACATGTCTTTTGAATGTGTGTAAATATGCCACGTAAATTTAAGATCAAAATGCCCAGAATCATGGACCTCATCAACTTCTGCCATACTATCTACTTTCAGTTTGATGGACAGATATACGAACAAACCAGAAGAACATCCATGGGATCATCGGAATCATAGCAGAGGCTGTAATACAGTATCTAGAAATCCTAGCATTCCTACACATTCAACAAAAGCATGAATCTAGAACGTAGATGACATTTTCATTATCATAATGAAAAGGAACAACTAGAGAAATCAACATAAAACAATCAACATCTTCAAAGGAATTCATAGGGAAGAAGGAAACAACATACTACCCTTCCTGGATATCCTCATCAACAAAGGAAAAAATAGCAAATTAGAAGCAACCCACACTAAACAAGTATTCCATTATCAAAGTAACACCCCCACCTATCACAAGAGAAACTGTATAAGAATATTGTTAAGATAAGACACCTAGAAAATTCAAAAAAGAAAACAGGTTGCCTGTACAATATCTTCCAAGAAAATAAATACCCACATAACTTTATCAAAAAGTGTGTGACCAACCCACTATAGCACAACCCAACGCAAGCTATGGAAAGGATAACTCTACCATACATCAAAACAACCAATATATTACAACTACATGCCATCACTACAGCACACTAACTAAAATAATCTGAAATACCTTAACTAAACCAAAAGAACAGTAGCCCAAGAAAAAAAACAGGAATTGTCTAAAACCATGGAGTGTAATAACTGTAGCAGCCACCATACAGAGCACATTCATGAACATCAGCTGGCAGTCATAAGACATGATGAAAACTCCTTAATCTTATGGATTCAACCACAGTTTCAACTGGGAAACAGTGAGCATTGAAAAATGTCTGGAAGTTGGGTATTCAGACAAATCAGCCATCAACAGATGCATAGAAATAAAGCATGTTAACACACTATACAAGAGAAACAACAAAAAGACCAGACATATCCTTCTCCATAGCCAGCACCCAGATAAATGGACAAAACACCAGACAAACATTCAAGCAGTAAAGAATCACCTAATCAAGGGTCTACCAAGGTGAAAAGCATATACCTAATTGGGTAATGAACAATTTGCAAGCAAACAACCAAAGCTGAAAGAGCACCAAGGACTCCACAATATTGATTTTGCAATATTCCAAATGAACAAGCACTGTACATTTTGTCAGTTTTACTTTTACAAATCTTTTCTCAGGATTATGGGCCATGGTCATGGGAACGGTGAGCTTCCTGATTACAGGCAATGGAAAATAGAAGGTACCCCCTTGCAAACTGTCCAGGAAAGGTTGGCTAAACTTGGTCTCAAGGATCCATGGCTTCGGTAAGAGTTGGCATATATGTAATCCTTCATTAGTTCAAGTCGATCACAAAACACATTTTATGAAACAAAACAAAAATAAAGTTCCCATTCTAGAGAAGTCATTAAGCATATAAATAAAATTTTAAAAAAAGCATTTTGTTTTCCAAGCATTTTTTGTCCTATATTTGGAAATACAAAGTAGATTGACTCTGAAATTTTAGAATAGAAATGTAAAAGCTGATAATTCGGATTTGTGAGGACATTCTTGCACAAGAGGACTAGATTCCCCTACATGATGTTGAATCAGTTCTTCAGAAAAATTGCATCCTTAAATTTAAAAAGATTCCTTAAAATGGTACAGTGCATACTTTGAATAATATCCGATTTGAATTCAACATAAATTTTGTTTTGCTAAGGCTCTGCTGGAAAATATATTATCCTTTAAATGGTTTTCTGACATATACACTGCACATTATTTTGCAAGCTTTTGTATCCCTTAATACTAACATTAGATTTTTTTAACTGGAACTTTAGTTTTCAGATAGATTTTTTTTTATTGTTATCTTTATGAAATGCAACTCGGGTGCAGATGACACCACGTGCTCTTCAAAAGCATTTTGAAGAGATAGCTTTAGATAGCTTCTCTCTATACATATGAACTTTCAGGACAGTACAGGTAGTCCACAATTTACAACCACAATTGGAACCAGAATTTCCATTACTAAGCAAGAGGGTTGTTAAGTGAGTTGTGCCCAGTATTTATGACTTTATTTGCCATGGTAGTTAAACAAATTACTGCAAGTGTTAAGTGAATTATGCGGTTGTAAAGTGAAACTGGCTTCCCCCATTGTCTTTGCTTGTCAGAAGCTGGCTGGGAAGGACGTATATGATGATCACATGACCCCAATGGTGCAACCATCATAAATAAATGCCAGTTACCAGCACTCAAATTATGATCACATGACCATAGGGAAGCTGCAATGGTCGTTAAGTGTGAGAACCAGTTGTAAGTCATTTTTTTCAGTGCCATTGTAACTTGGAACAGTGACTAAACAAATGGTTATACATCATGTACTGCCTGTATGACTTTCATAATTAATAAAGTACTCATTTGAAAGAAAGTAATAGTGGTTGGAACATAAGAATTTTAGCTGTTGCCTAATTATAAGTGGTGATTTCATAAATCCCATTTCTTGCAACTCTGTTAGGTTCTGTGAAGATTAATTTTGAACTGAAAACATTTGGAGTGAATCTCTAGTAAAGGAGTAAATTGCAAGATCATCATTGTAGCTTCAAAAAGGGTTTTTTTGGTAGCTGCCTCATTAAACAGCTTTATTAAGTAGATTGGTGATTACAGCATGAAGTAATGGAAAATTATATGAAGGCTTGAGAATATAGCTATGAGGATTCTGATTAGAGGGCACAAGCATAAATAGTAGCATCAGGTGTTAGAAAACGTGGTTAAGTGGTGAAGACATCAGGCTAAAAACTGGGAGATGGTGAGTTCTAGTCCTGTCTTAGACATAAAAAATTGGCTAGATGACTTTGGCCCAGTCACTCTCTTTCAGCCCAGCTCACCTCACAGGGTTGTTATTGGGAGGAAAGTAGGAGGAGGGAATATTAAGTATGTTTGTGCCTTGAGTGATGTATAAAAATAATGAAGGTGGAATATAAATTAAAAAAATAAAAAACAAGTGATCGTTCTTAGAGGAATATAGTTTTTCTTTGTACATACTTCCTTTTAAGACAAAAGGCTATTTGGGGCAATTCTCCCTCCCTCATCTGTCAGCACATACTCCATGCCATGTTTTCCCAGGAAACAATAAACGTCTGGAGAGGCCTTTTGACTAAGTGATGATGAATCCAGAGAGAAGAAGGGTATATCAATTCCAATAGTTTATTCAATTTTTATACTTAATTCTGTATTGAAAATATTATATGTAAGTTAAATTGTGGGCTAAAGGGTAAAGTTGCAAAATTTAATTTATCATCTTATGTCTTAATTTCTCCTCTTATGTCTGTTCTTTCTCTAGCAATGAAGCATGGAGATTCTCAGGTGGCTTTGCAAAACCAGTCACTTTCCTGGACGCACTCACCAAAGGATTCAAATGGGGGTTTGCTGCCTTTGTTGTGGCACTTGCAGTTGAATATACATTTTTCCCCCCAGAAAAAAATAAGGGACATCACTGAAGATTTGTTTGTGTCTTCTAGGTCTTGAGTCCATTGTATAGTCTGACGTTTCATGGAGTGGAGCACATTAAAGCTCCTCAAAGAGGAATATATGTGTGTAGTCTCTCTTTCTACCACAAGTATGGGGATAAATGTGGATATACATCAAAACAGCCCATTATTACTTAAACAGAATGGAAAGGCTGCCATTTGTTTATTTTTGTCCTAATATTTTTCTGTTCTCTTAGGACAGCTAGGAGAGCACCCATAAGCCTAAGTTAAACTTGATCCCCATGCATTATGCCCTCATCCCTTTTTCCAAATGGATATGGTAACTATTATTAAGATTTGCATTTTATCATATCCTTTTTTTCTCTCCTCACATTTAGAGTGAAATATATGGATGTTGCTAAATCCATCTTCCCTCAATTTTATCTCACTAATACCACTATGAAATAAGTTAGATCGAGAGAGAGCCATTTGATCTAGACCAGAGGCATCAAACTTGTGCCGTCACGTCATCACATGACATATTGTGACTTTTTTTCCCTTCGCTTAACCAGCGTGGGCGTGCGCAAATTTGACATCCCCGATCTAGACCAATAATATGGTTTAAATACCGACATATCAATTCACAAATCCAGCACAATAAAATCTACCTATAGGTAAGCAACCTCTATAGATATGGGCCAGGTAGCTGGAGTAGAGTCATAATGGATTCAATTGATTGGTTTGAAAATAAAAATTTTCACTGTGAGCCTCTCAGGGTTACATTTTAGCTGCCTCCCTCCAGTATCTTGGTTGCATAGAATGAATCCCTGCTCTGCTTCGAAGTTCAAATGGGCCTCGCTATATCATAACAACCTTCCAAACCTACTAATATTCCAGTTGACAACTCATCCATCATCACTCTCTCTCCCTTGGAAACCAACAGCCTGATTTGGCATTGAGAGAGTAAAGAGGAAGTTTAGGAGCAACAGCTCAGGCTGTCTCCATATTCAACAGTTCAATTGGACATTGACAAATAGGCAATCAATGTTGTGAGATATTGCCTGTTAAGAACCGTGGCCACCTTCAGAACCAATTCTGTCCATACCATCAGTGCTATAGGTTATCAAATAGGGTTTCAGTAAGTCCAAAATAATACACTACCAGTAATGAGTATTTTAAATAATAGCTAACAGTCATGGCATTCAAGGCAATCAAACTTCCTTGGTACTCAATAGTTAACACAGGGTTAACTATGGGGGAATGTAATGTTCTCAGTGGCAGAGATAGAACAGTTCAAAGAAGTTCAGGGGAAGCAATGGGTTGAATGGTATAGCTATGGAAAGAGCATCAAAATAAAACTAAAAGATACAAATTCAAATCCACCATAGCAAAGGACAAGAGTTTAGCTTTGTTTCTACAGTGAAATTGCAATTAAGAAATATAATGTGCATATTCTCAGATACGTTAGGTGGAGCACCTGAACAAGTGGGGTTCAGCTTAATTGTGGAAAATAAAATAATGTGATTTCTGATTGAGGAGGGAGAGAAGAAGAGTGGGAGAAAAAAGTATTTGTTGGATTGGTATGATAAAAAGATGGTTTAGCTTCTTTTGGAAAATAAAAATGGGAAGAGACACAGCATTTGCCTAACTAAGCAGGAATTGATTTTCTTCTCTTCTGATTTCACCAAGTGGTAGAACAGCATTTTTATAATTTGGGTGAATAAGAGATTTAGGAGATTATCTATTTATTGAATTTATATGCTACTAATCTCACTATTAAGGCAATGCATAAATTGCTGTAAAAAAATCCAAAACCAAATGTTCATTACAGGATTTGGAAAATCATCAATATTGTATCAGACAGGAAAACATATGCTTTTTATTTTGTCTTCCTAGGCTGAAGAGGGAGGCAAAAAAGCTAGGAGATTGTTTAGCATAAATGTTACTAATAGAAGTATTCTAACAGCCCAACAGTGACATCAATATAATGAAATGTGTTGTGAGATCAGAGCACAGTGTTTCTCCATTATATTTGCATCATATGGTATTGAACAACAATAAGAGGCAGAATTTGCAACATAGCACGCAAATGTTCAATTATTACCACATTAGACTGTGTTCATGAAAAGTAACAGAAACATGAACTGGTAATTTCAGTTGGTATCAAAGTCTTAAATTTTAATTGCTTTCTTTACATTTATCACCAGAGAAATTGTCTCTGAACTTACTTTTTTAAGTTAAACTTAAGTTAAATGTTAAAAAAACCTTTAACCTTTGTCTTAAAAAAGAAGATTCAAACCAGCATTGATCTTACTTGAGGACTACTTGCCTTCAAGCCATGTCTGCTAATTGAAGAGTATTAATCAGAAAATGGGATCATAGTGGGGGATGGGGAAAATGCTGGAAGAAGACCAAATTTCTGGTGGGAGTCCATTGCTCGAGTTTTAATCATGAAAAAGATTCCTCAGTGCTTTCGCCAAACTTACATATAGTTTTCCTTTCAACTCTAGGCTTCTTTTACTCAACACATGTGAAAACTTCCTGATACTTACCTTCCTTGCTGAGACATGGGCATCATGCAGTAAAACCCTTTAGGTCAAAGTTGTCCCATCCTATTGTCATTCATTTGTAGGGCTAACTAGGATTACAATGGGGTAACTCTAACAGAAAGTCAGGCTGCTGCTAAGAATATTTTCCACTGAAAAATATAACTTGTTTCTACTTGGGCTATACTGTGATTAATATTTTATCAGCATGATCAATTTCCAGTGCTTGAATATTTTATTATATTGGAAGACTCAAGGATGAGCAGGGCAGAGACAGGACAAACGGAAAACATGGGAAGGGTAAAGAAAATGCATAGTTATGGGGGGAAATATAGTATGAAATTAAATACAAAAGCATTGATTAATAAAAGAAAAACACAAATGGTTGCAGTCTGTAACTTAACTTGCCTTTTGCAAAGCCATTTGGACAAATTGTTCCCAAGGGCCTTTGGTGCAACTGATAATCTGCTTCTTTTTTTTTAATTTAATTTTATTTATATGCCACCCTTCTCCGGAGACTCAGGGTGGCTTACCATGCGTTAAGCAATAACCTTCATACTTCTGTATATTTGTACAAAGTCAGCTTATTGCCCCCTACAAACCGGGTCCTCATTTTACCCACCTTAGAAACGATGGAAGGCTGAGTCGATCTTGAGCCTGGTGGGACTCAAACTTGCAGTAATTGTAAGCAGTAGATGTTAATAACAGACTACTAGTCTGTTGAGCCACCAGAGCTTTTGATAATTTTGTTCCTATTACTCTGTAAAACATTTTGAGTCATTTGAAGTATGACAAAGAAATGTTAGTAGAAAAGAATAAAAGTTGGATGTGGAGATATCCATAATAGTGTTCATGGCTGACAAAGTTAATGGCTTTTCATCCAGGTAAGAATGAAGATTATTAAAAATATCTACTTATTGTCAGAAGGAATTGCCATTTAATACAAATACCCTTCCCTTAGAAGTGTCATTATCTTGCTAAAATTCATACTCTAACATGAAATAATGTTGGAACAGCTTTATTGAAAAAGTCATTTTTAGATCTTTGGCTTCTAACCTTGACCAAAATACAGACAGTCCTCGCTTACTGAAAAGGAGACGTCTGTGCCAGTCCTCAAAATTGCAGCTGTAGTAGTAATCCTACAATTGTGATTACAATTTGGGTGCTTGGCAATTGGTGCATATGAAGGCAAATATACGTGAGCCAGGATAATGTTGCAGGAACCAAGCTGGGTTGGTCACCGAGACCAGAGGTTTTGTCTTTGAGCTTTTGGGCTCTGGTCCCGGTGACTGACCTAGAATGGTTCCTGGAACTGGTGCATATGTATAATGGTTGTAGCATCCCACAGTCGTATAAGTATCATTTGCAACCTTCATAGTTGGCATCTAAGAAATCAGGAAAACCAATAGGAAGTTATGACCACATATCACACTTAACAGCCTGTAATTATTTGCTTAATAACTGCAGCAGGAACTGAAGAAATGACACCATAAATTAGGCATTTTATGACTGCGATGCTTAGTGACAGAATTACTCGTTCTGATGGGATTTTCCGTATTGGGACATCGGCAAAAAATACCCAATTAGGGCAAACAGGAAGTGGGGGAAACAAATCATGCCCAGGCATATTCAAAACAACATCTAGAGCCATCAGACAACTGGAGCAAGATTACAGTATTTTAAGATTAATATCAGGTGTTGCCACTACATAACACAGGTAGTCTTTAAAAAATGACTTATGACTGGTTTTCACACTTGTGTCCATTGCAGCATCCGCATGGTCACATAATAAATATTTGGGCACTTGGCAACTGGCATGTATCTATATAAATAAAAACGTAAATGTCAGTTTGTACAAGACCGCACATCTCCAAAAGTTCTTCACCGATTGCTTTGAAATTTTGACACAACGTTGCATTCAACTACATGCATGTTTTTATATACCTATATTATATACATGTATTATATACCTATATTATATACACCTGTGACAGGTAAAAACATGAAAAACATTGAAAAACATTGAAAAACGTGCCATCTGCTGGACGTAAAAGCAACACGCTATACTAAATATTTTACGCTTACATTTTAATGTTTCCGATTTACGATCCATTTATGATTCCCAAATCTCCAATTTTACGATTCCATTTCCAAGCCTCTATGTGTGCAACATGGGCTTGGTGGTGGATTTCTGCTGCGCTCCCCACGGCTTCTGAGAGACGAAGGGCCCATCAATCAAGGCCACCTCCCAGCCCTGATTAGGCTCAACAGATTTCTGCTCCTTATATTTAGACTCTCCATATTGCTTCCAGGAAAGTGTGCATTTGGAAAGCAGAGATGCCCAAGGGCCATATCATGCCACCAGGCTCGCCAGGTAGGCAACTGGCTCCCTGCTGGGAAGCCCTCGCAGCCAGCGCTTCTGGGCTTGGGTGGGGCCCAGCCAAGCCTGGCTCTGACCTCCCCCTCCCTGGCCATCCCGCGAACTAGCCTCACCCACCACTGCTGCCCATCCCCCTCTCCAGCCGCTCTCGGGGCTCCCTCCAAAGAACAGCTGGCAATGAGGCTGCCTGGGTCCGCCGAGTGGGAACCCTCCATCCCCCGCATGCCTGAATCGTGGCTGGGCCAGCGCTACCACAGGCGCCGAGGTCAGAAAGACCAGCCGCTAACGGGCGCTATGCAAATCCGGTCAGTGAGCGAGAGATGGAAGCAACTGGAGCCTCAGTGTCGCCTCTGCCCAGTGGCGCCTTTGATTCCCAGGTGGGCGCTCTGGAAGTTCATGGAACCTGCATGAAAATTTCAGCCTCTGACAGAAAAGGGGCTCTGGGAGGCTTTGGGGGGCGAAGAGGAGCCCGGGGCGGGAATGGGCAGGAGGGAGGATGGCCAGTCCTCCTTTGTTTCACCTGGAAGAGCAGGGGATTTAATCATTCCCCTGCCCTTGGCAGGTGGGGGAGGAGAACTGCGCAGCAGGGGTCGAGTGGGGTGTACGTGGCTCCTGGCTTTGCTGCTTTCTTCCTTGGGGCAGGAAGCCCCAAACCAGCCTCGAACCCCCGCCGCACCTCCTCCCTCCCTTCCCTTCCCTGCTAGGCCTTGGCTGCATCTCCCCATCGAGCCCCCAGAGAAGATCTTTGTAGGGAGGACAGAGGGGGGCCCCGGGTTTCTGCTGTGGTGCGGAGAGCTGCGAAGGTGAAGGACTCTGGTGAGTCTTCGGAGAGAGGCAGCAGACAAATTGAACAAATAAACACCCACGGCAAACTGGGATGGAGCCAAAGTAGCATTGACCTGAGCTACAGAGGGAAATTATTGCCACTCGGTCAAAAAAGATTGTATACCCACAAGACTGGGCCACAGCAACGCGTGGCCGGGTACAGCTAGTTTATAATAGTTGCACTATTATAAGGTGATGTGATCAGCATTTGTAACCTTTCCAGATGGCTTTTGGCAAACAAATTCAATGGAGGAAGGCAGATTTGCTTAACCACCACATGGTTCACTTAACAACTATAGTGATTTGCTTAACAATTGTGCAAAAAGGTTGTAAATGGGACAAAACTCACTTAACGACTACCTTGCTTAGCAATGGAAAATTTCAGCTATGGTCAGTTGTGGTCCTTAAGTCAAGGACTATCTGTATAGCATCCATTCTGATTTAAGGCATATGTTTAAAATCCTAAATATCTAAATTGACCGAATTTATAGGTTTTTTTAAAGCCAGTTTGTAACTATTAACATGATCCTATCAAAACAATTTCTATAGATTTTATTGCATGCAATTCTATCTTTTGTTATTTTGGGTAATTTTTTCCCATTGATTGCTAGACTTACTGTTGCCAAATGTTGAAACTAGAGAAAAATTGATGATATTTACCAAACCTAATGAAAAACACAGGCATCATCTTTGCTCAGTTATTTTCAAATTTCTTCCAAGTTTTAGGACTTGGCATTTGGCATCATCACTACCAGAACGGCTGACAGTATTGCAGGATTGTATTAATTAGGTGTATGTGCTGTCATCTGAGATCAAGTCTGCTTTCCCAATACACATTGGTCATCTGCCACCTTCTGAGAAAACGATGCCATTAGCCAACTTAATCTAATTAATACTTGCCTTTCTCAAGAATAAATGTTTGCCATTGTTGGTCCAATCTTCTCCTTAGCCCAAACAAAAACACAAAATAATAACTAACTGCACATCAGTAACTGAAATTATTTAGTGTAAATGACAAATGTTTTCTATGATAGAAAAAAGATATATTCTGTAATTCTGTATTCAATGCTTTGTCTAGTTGCTGGCTATGACATGTTGATTATTAATAAAGTGTATATTATTTTGGCCTTTGTTAAAGCCTTGAGGAAAAATATATTAGCCATACTAAAGAACTGCCATGTTGAAGTCAATGGTAGTGATTTTTAAAAAAAAATACATTCATTAGTCAAAGCTTCTGTAAATATTTATAAATGCACAAAAAGTGGAAGAATGGCAGTTGATTTTCTTAACTTTTCTCAACGATTATTTTTTTCTCGTTACAAGCAAAGGTATAGATAAAATATTAAAATTTACCATAGTACTTCCAAAGTAGGATTCCCTTACCAATTCTTATAACCTGCTTCTGTGAGGATTTCCAATTTGTGTGAACATAGTGGGGGGCATCAGGTAGGAAAAAGGTGACATGCATCACCAGACTCCATACCTTAACCTGACATAGGTTACCATCATCAAATTAGTTTGGATGCCCAGCTTCTTCTCTCCACCCAATTTTGGCTCTTTTAAAAGTAAGGTGTGGGGATCTTCTATGGAGACACATTTTAGTGTTACTGGTTAAAGACTATGAGTAGAGGAATGTGCCACAGTGACACTATTAGAGGAGGCACAGCCATAATGCTCAGCCTTCTTGAAGGATGGAACTGAAAACAGGACCATTAGCCTTACTGGAAGTAAGTGAGTTAACTGTGCTTCTGGTTTCAACACAAAGCACTGCTGCCAATGACATTCAATTGGACAGCTGGAATTTTGCAGAGCCATCCATTCTTAGTGGGCCATCTGCAGCTCAGCTATTTTAAGCATATATTTTATTTCGAGCCTGCAAAAGATTCTCTTCTGGGTGCCTCAACTCACAGGAGACAGTTTCTGGATCAGATCGTGAGCAACATGGATGAGGTTTTTATTGTCCTCGAGACACTTCTGAAATTTTCTCCTCTCCTCCTCTTCCAGGAGGTCGAAGTCAATTGCAGCATCCAGCAGAGCCTGGATTAAGCCCTTCCAAGACTTCAAGGCTGGCACTTGGGGAGCCACTGCTGCACTGATGCCAGTTCCAATCACCAGGACTAGATCCTGGGGCTTTTTGCATTTTAGACTTGGCAGGAGTTTCCTACAACCAAAGAGGACAGAAAAGAAGATGTGAGCATAATTAACGATTACATTTCTCTCTTGCCTTTTCTCCTAGGATCTTAAGTACTTGATCCTTCCCCTTCATCTTCCTAAGAGTGCCATGAAGTAGGTTGTATTGTGAATTAATGACTGGAAAACAGCCAGAATGCTTGCAGTTCTATAGAGGACAGCAGTGACAGAACTGTACAGTCTTAACAACTCTGGTGGTTATATTTGCAAGATTAGCTACATTGAACCAAAAGCAGAGGAAAAATAGAAGCTGACCTAAAGAAAGTATTCACGTATGAAATGAAAATGGAAACAGAACAGCTGGCTGGAATGAGGATTTTTAAGTGCAAATTTTAGTCTGGAAAACTGTTCTTTGAAAAATATCTCCACACACATGCCAGAGAAGGGGCCAAAGTTTATTTTCACTCCCAATTCAGCAGCTATAGAGATCCATTTGAAAGTATCCCACCTACCTAGGCTTCTTTGCAGCTGGCATGCCGTCCTCCAGCAGAATTCCTTTGTACAGCTTGAGATTCGCATTAGAAGCCATCCAGTTTCTAGGATGAAAAAAGTTTTATATCAGGAAGCTATGTTCTCCAAGCAAGAGAAGATACACAAGCTTTTAACATGGACACAGACCAGAATTCCCAAGGTTGTGAACTCAAATATAAGCCCATTATTTCTAATGACTTCACCTGTTGCTCAAGGGCCAAAGCAGTGCTACCTTGTTTTTATGTGACACCAAGAAGTATCTAAAGAAAAGGAAGAACCGAATCTGAAGACTAATAAAGAAGGCCAAATAATTTCTTTAAATTAGATCAGGTTTACCATAGTCTGGGCCTCCATAGTAGCCAGCTACTGTCTGCATGACCAAGAACAATGGATTATGGAAATGTGGAGGTGAAGACGTCTAGAGGATACTAGTTCTTTACCAGTCTTAAATTTGAGGAAGATTCCATGGCACATCTCAGAGATTAATAGGTGCAGATTAGCTACTGTCAAACCCCAGGCCAAAAAACAGTCCTTATGTCCTGCCTGAGAATGTGTGACTTATTCTTTTACAATTTAAGATGCTGCTGTTAGAACTTGTTTAAAATAAAGATGCCTTCAGGTTCAACTCAATTCCTGATGACTCACAGATACACCCACGTAGTTTTCTTGGCTACAATATAATTGTAGTTTGCCATTTTCTTCTTTTGAGATGTTCTGACAGCCCAGTCCAATTAACAGCTAACTAAAATTTTCAGGTAAGACCTCTATTCATATACTTAGTTAGATGTTACCATAGGATGAAACACTCTTTACAAATGTAAAACTGTAATGACACATAACAATAACAGAAGCAGCAACCCAGGCCTGCCAGGTACTTAGGGCATTTTTCTCCTGCAGTTTTCTTCCATCCTATCTATAATTCTATTTTACACTGAGGTCTCACTCTTTCATTCTGCGATAGATTGGTCAATTCCCCAAACTAATTACTACAGAACACACTGATTCAATCCTTTTATGGGTCTGCTAACAAAGGATAAAAAGACCAGGTTAAAAGAGAGTTTGGCTAGCAAATAATTGGGAAAGATAAATTTATTTATGTGAAGATCCCTGAAGACAAGTTGTCCTTTAATTCAGCAGACATTCAACAAACAGCCTAAAACTCTGGAATAAAAACTGGATTAGTTTAGGAATGCCAGGAATAAGGGTTTTATCCCTATTCTTCAGATATTAAACATCTTGGCAAGAAGTCTTCTCATCAAAAAGTTGCTAAGTCCTCAGGTGTGATGTGAGAAATAGGGTAGTGACCTCTTGTAGATTAAATGTGACTTGCTGTTCAGAGTTTAGGGCAACTTTGGCAACATTCTATTCCTCTTTCTTTTTTTGTTTTGAAAACCAAACACAAGTCAAAAGTTGTATTCCATATATTCCTTCATCTTGCAAGGAGAAAAACTCTTAAGAATTCCCAGATATCTCATGTTTGCTGGGACATTTGGAGTGGTTGACCAAAACATTTATAGAACACTAATTGGGGAAGGAGATCAGTTTGGTATAAAGGAAAAAAGTCAATGGAAGATCGCTTCTGAAAATCTTGCCAAGAAATCTGCAGGGACCTCTCTAGGCAATTGCCAGGAGTCAAGAATGATTTGAAGGCAAACACAGAGACATGAAATGGGAAGGCTACCGTGCAGTGTACAGATGGCAGGCTAAATCAAAATTCCTAGTAAACAAGCATGCATAGTTTAATCTCCATTGTATTTTGATCTTGAACCATGATTTGTAGATCATAATGCAGAATTTCCAGAAATCACAACTCATATGCAAAAAGTCAAAATACTGATCGATTCCAAATTGCATAATATGGCAAGCTAAATGTCTATGGAGATTCTCAGTCATCTAGCTCAGGGGTCCCCAACCTTTTGGACCTCAGGGACTACTAAATTCATAATTTTAAATCCCACGGACCACTAATATGATCTGCCTAATGACTGGTTGGGTGGACGTGGCTAGGTGGTCATGTGACTGGGTGGACGTGGCCTATTCAATGTCACTCACATTGATGGGCGCCTTGCCAGCCTCTACTCACCCCTCTCCTGCCCTCCCGGGCTCCTTAGGGCCCCAACAGAAAGCAGTTGTTGGAGCTAAGCAGCCACCATGAGAAAGAGTTGGCCAAACTCCTCAGTTGAAATTGGATCTGACCAAGAAGGAGGCTGTTCAATATATATTCCCTCTGCTTGGAAAGCACAGGCTTTCCAAGCAGAGGGAAGACCTGCAGGAGTGCAAGGCCAGGTACCAGTGCCTGGAGGCTCAGCGGGCTGAGGTGGTCAGCCAGTTCCAAGCCATGATGCAGTCCCACTGGAACAAGGCCCTCTGGCTCTTTGCCACCAGTGGCACTTCCCTCCAGCCTTCACCCAAAGCCCTGCACCAGGAGGCCGA
>JANHZT010010930.1:213097-236591 GCA_032468215.1 Stegonotus admiraltiensis
CGCGACCAATGCCATTTCCGTGCTGTACCCAGGCCTGACACCCGACTGGAACGGATCTAGATACGCTGCTTCATCCAGGTACTGAGGCAGCTGTCGCGCGAATTTGTGTTATACCATACCCTCTGATTAGATAGTGCCATCAAAGCAACGAACATGAATTTGGGCAAAGTCTGGGAGATAGTGGAGGAGAAGAGGGCATGGCATACTAGAGTCCATAGCTTCATTAAAAGTCTGTGGGAGGAAATTTATTGAACTCTCATTATCAGGACTTAGTTGTGCAAGAAATTAATTTACACCTTTAATTTTATTTAGTCAAACAAAAAGGTGATAGAACCGTATAGCTTTAGAAAATAAAACTCTATCATTGGAAATTGAAGAATTGAAGAAAAAGTTTAAACCACATTTTAATGGAAGAATGAACCTGCTTGTTTTTATATCATTTTGAAATCTGAATTTCATTTTGAGGGCAGCCAGTTTCTTTCACTAGTCAGATGGGAAGTAAAAGGGTATTTCTTTGCTTTAAGTCAATTTCTCTTTGTGGGCAGTCCCGCCTACTGGAAGAATGAAAGATTTTGAGGAATATTAAAAAGACAAAATATATTTCCCCAAAGGGAGAAATGGAGAAACATGTTTTTAGTGACAGAGAGCAGCCACCACATTTTCTTAATAACCCACAGCAGATGTCAGTACTTAAGAAGATAAAGAGCTTATTGAAAGAAGCCAACTATCTAGAATGACTATTCATAAGCAAAGCAAATACTGCAGGCAGAAATCCATTCAAGATAGGATATTTCAAAACTGCTTGCAGCACAGTTTGACAGCTAACAAAGGCAGAGTGATAGGATTAAAAGCAGCCCCTCACCCAAGATCCAACACAGGACAAAAGCCATTAGACACAGTAGGAATTGCCCAACTCCATTTCAGAACACAAGCCCCTTCATTACATGACCCCCAGAGCAGTCCAAACTTCACTGGGAGCTCAGATAAACAATAACCCAGAGTTTGACCAGATTAGCTCAGACAAGCACCTAGGATTTGCATTTCCTTTTTTGCCTATAGAGCTAGCTATGACCCCTACATAACCCCTACATGACCCCATAGGAATCTGACAACAGCCAATAGAATATTAAAGGACATGTTCTTGCACAGGTACAGGAAGCTCAAACAGAAAGCCCAAAGAAGGTATAATGCACACACCCCACTCTCAACTCCATTTTGTGAGCTGTCCCAAAATGACATGTGGTTGGTGGTTTTGCTTCATTAATAAATGGACCTTTCATTCCAATCAGCCTCCATCGTCTTTCTCCCAGTTTGCAACTGAACCAGATGGATTTTTCTTCCAATATCTTGAAATGCCATACCTTGCAAAATTGGCTGCTTTTGATGATCACTTCTCTTTTCTGCAGAGTGAAGATCAGAGTTTTCTGTTAAATTTTTGGGCTCTCTAACCTTGATTGTTTCCTTTGAAAGAAAAGGTGGTGTACAAAAACAAAAAGGCTTCTTTGTTTGCATTAAAGTGGTAAGCTTGCTCACAGAACAGCCTCCTGGCAACTCTTCTACCCTTTGTCCTGTGACCCACCCACCCCCACTTTGAGAAAACCTAATTTACAGAGTTAACACAGGAAATAAATCACAAATAAACATGGAAAGTCTGAAAATGTAAAATCATACTGTCAATAGAATCTCAGGGAAACCCCCGCCGCCGCCGCCGCCGCATTTATAAAAGTTCAGTCATTTTTTGGAAAGGAAACTGAAAATACTGAAAGCGATACAATATAAATATGCTTAGTGACAGCATAATATTGACTAATTTGGGAAAAAATAGTATATGGCATGTATGTGGTTTGAAATTAGTCACCAATTCTACTTTATATCTTTTTGCTAGTCCAACTTGTGGCTCCTGAAATAATAAGCTTATTTTTTTTATTTACACTAAACTGCTATGAAAGAGTAAAATATACACAGAACTGATTGCGCAATATGGAGACCACAATTTTCAAGCTTTGCTTTTTATGTTTCTTTCTCAGCCCCATGCACTCTATCTTCCTTCCGGTTGGCTGCTTAACACATGATTCCTGGTTTTATCCAGTTTAAGAATATGGAACAGGCCTAATCTAAAGAGTTTTACTGTGTGAAGCACAACTGGCTGAATTTACAGAACACAGTCAAAATCAAATCATATTATGACTGGATGGTGTACAAATCTGGCAGATAGAAGGCAGCTTTTGTCAGGTGTGAATAAAACTCAGTGAAGTCAGTCAGAATTGTGTATCTAGTTATAGTCCAAATGGGCCTGGAAATGTTTCCACACAGCATGCATATTTTCTGAATCTTTCTAGGGTATTCATTATTAGAAATAACTTGCTATTTAGAAGAATGCAGATTTTGTAGCTAATCCTTGGTTTGCAAAACTGAAAGGCTATAACTGCCCTATCTGATAATGCTTGCAATTCCTGGAATGTCAAGGATGTGATTTGTCCTTCATTCCTTCAGTCCCTCCTCAGTGCAAACTGGAATTTCCTGTGCGGGAGGAGGAGAGAAACCTAGTTTTATGTTCTCTCCCTTTTATGTATATTCTTGATTTCACTGGGACTCATTTCAGTCTTGAAAACTAAATCTGAACAAAGAAACAGTGATTGTGAGTTATGAAAAAGCAACCTTAGCCTCTGGGTATGTTTAAATCAGTCTTAAATTTATAGGAATAATATGCTTTTGGTGACTGGTGAATATTTGTAGTATTTTCAGTATCAGAGTGCAGACATTGTGATGTTTAAATTCTGGCAGTGTAATCCTATGCATTTTTACTCTAAAGTTGTTCAGTAGATTTGTTTCCATATTTGGAAGCATGAAATTGCAGCCTTGGTATCTTCGTTAATTTCTTTCAAATGTTGATTATGAATCTTTTCCTATAAAAATGATGCTTCTTCCCCTCTTCCAAGCTCTAATAGTGCTATGTATATATGTACATATGTCAGTTTATTATTGATTATGACATTTAGACATCTTAATCATGGGATTTTTAGTCCTGCCTTAGGTATGAAAGCTAGCTGGGTGACTTGAGGCCAGTTACACTCTCTCAGCCAACTCACCTCACAGGGTGGTGGTTATGGAGAAAATAGAAAGAGGAAGTAGTATTACTGCCTTGAGTTATTTGTAAAAATAATAGTGGAATAAAAATAAATGATTGATTGATTGATTGATGAAGCACTGTGGAATCTACAGAGGTAATACTTAATGTCCTTTTATTCAGAGATCATTAAGAATTTGTCTAAAACAATTGTCTAGGTATGTCTTAGGGGTTAGGTGATATAAACTGGCGATTGTAAACTGGTAAAATTCTGATCTGATGTGCTTCTGTTCTAACTAATCCTTCTGTGGCCTGACCCAAACCATTGTCTGTCAGCCTCTATGAGAATGAAAAGAAAGTACAGGTAGTCCTTGGCTTACAACCATTTGTTTAGTGACTGTTGGAAGTTATAGTGGCATTGGAAAAAGTGATTTATGACTGTTTTTTACACTTATGACAATTGCAGCATCCCCCTAGTCATGTGATCAGAATTCAGATGCTTGGCAACTGGCATGTATTTATGACAATTGCATGTGATGACCTTTTGTGAATTTCTGACAGGCAAAGACAATGCGGAAGCCAGGTTCACTTAATAAGCGTGTTACTAACTTAACAACCTCAGGGCTTCATATAACAACTGTGGCAAAAAAAAGGTCGCAAAATGAAGCAAAACTCATTTAACAACTGGCCTCCTTAGCAATGGAAATTTTGGGCTCAGTGGTGGATCTAAGTCGAGGAGTACCTGGTATACTAACTTAACTTTTACTTAGTTACAAGATTGGGCTGAAGCAAAATAATGTACTGGACGTGCAGTAGTTTGAATAATTGAAACCACTAGAAATTTTTATTTTGAAAATACCAAGGTAGGAGACCATCTTCATCTCCTTCACCCCAAGTAGATTGCAGAAACTGACCCTACAGGTGGAAATTACTAGGAGGCATTCTATTGAGAAGCTCTTGGGAAGTATCTGTTTAGTAAATTTTAACTCATACAAGGACTGATCTTGACTCCTTATCCTTCCTTCCCTGTTTAATTATGTCTTCCTGATTTCCCTCTCTTGCCTTCTCCAGCACAGCTGCTGAGAATGCTATCTCCATTCTGATGGATTCTCTGTCCACTTCTGCTTAGAAGGAATGAGGAGAATGTGTGTATTTGTGTTCTTCTGTAGAGTTTCTGTGTAAAAAGTATCTGTGGCTACTAGAGGTTCATACATACAGTATGAACAAGTATCTAAGCTGATACAAGGAAAAAAAGTTAATTCTTATACAATAAACCCCCCTCTACATAACAGTAGAGAGGGAATCAGTTATAAGCAGAGACACTTACAATATTTTAACCTTTTCCATGAGGCAGGCAGGCATACCTGCTCATATGTATATGCATTTCTTAGGGTTCCCCCTTTACACACAGGTTTTTTTAAATGAGGCATAAGGGTATCTGGATTGATTAACAATCCTTGGTTGATCACTGGGAAAACTGAGTATTTCCCAGGATTTTTGCATATAATCATTTTTTTCAGGTTTCCTGTGAGGTTTGGGGAGATCATCCTAAACTCAGAGTCATTTTCCATTAGAGTAAATATAGTAAAATAAACACTGTAAATATTCTAAATGCTCCTGTGGGAGCATTGTGGTGCAAAACCTACTGTTAGAATTTGAAGTTAGGAAGAGAGGAAGCTGCTGTATAAGAACTAAGTCAGCCCATCCTATTCAGTAATGTTCACAATGTTAGTTCCTCAGGACTTCAAATGACAGTTTTTCCAGTTCTCTGGAAATGCCCAAAGATTGCTCAGATATCCTGTTTGTATGCAAAACATGTATTTTTTCTGAAGAGCTACATCTCTCCTTTCAGAAAGCATAATTTTAGCGAAAGAGACATTTTATGGACATCAGTGGCATATTGTGATTTCCCATTTTCAATCTGCACATTTTGCTTAATTTCAGTTTCAGTTCCTCTGGGCATTCTAAGTGGTGTGATAGTGAGAACTTCTTTGAAAACTGGACATTCCATTTTGATTCATCCAAAGTATTATTTAATTTGAAAAAAATCATACTGTTCCCAGCCTGAGCAAATGAACAAATGTAGCAGCAGATGAGATGGCAGAAGGAGTGCCAGCAGTGAATTTTAATCATTGTGTGTGATTAAAGTGATTTGGGTTTGTCTAGGTCTTCTCTTCTTGTCATTGGTCTTTTGATACATAAAAGGCATAAAACGAAGCCAGGATATTGAAGATCAACAAGGAAGGCAGATTCTGCGTTAAGAAGCAAGCCTCATGACGTGGCTTTTCTTGTTTAAAACACACCCAGAGAACTGTAAAGGGATAGTGGCCTGTGATGACATTTTGCAGTGTACCAGCATCCCTCCTTTACCAGCTTGAACAGGAACTGGATACAGATGAAAAGGAAACCATGGTCTTCTTGTGCAGCGATCTCATGCCTGACGTATCTATGCCTGATGTCCTACAACTCTTGACAGCTTTGAATGAAAAGGAGATGCTGACCACCATCAAGTTATCTGAACTATTATACAGGCTGAAAAGATTTGACTTGTTAAAGAAGTTGCTGGGGACTGGAAGAGCAGCTGTGGAAGCCAATTTAGCCAATCATCCTCGGATGTTGTCAAAATACAGGTGAGCTAAGTTGAAGAGCATTCTGGGCTTTTGAAAAACATACCCCTCTATATTATACAGTTTATTTCCATTGGTTTCTGTTTTTAAAAATTGCTTCTCTTGAAAATGCTCTGTTGTATGATAGAATTGTAAAATTCTGTGAGATCTCAGTTCCATTTCTATAAACTGAAAAACGATTTTGGGAGAATAGTGATCCAGTATTAGGTTATTATAAATTAGGTTGGTGATCCACAGGTTATCAGCTACGATGGGTGAATATAGAAATTCAATATAATTTTTTTAAAATAAAAAATAAATATACCAATCATGCAACTTGATCATTCAGACCACCATGGGTATTAGAAATCATAGTTTAATTAATTAATTAATTAATTAAGTTTAATTAATCAGTTTAATTAATTAAAAAAATTAATTTGTTCAAGGGAGCGAGTAAAGAACTGAAACCCAAACCAAAGTTAGCTTGTACTTGAACATTTTATAATGAAATATAAAATTGCTGTGGTATTTCACCATAACCATAACTTTATTTCACCATAACTAATGCAAGACTGTTTTCATCTTAAGAATTTTCAACCATCTTACATGAGATGCAGAAGGTTGGGTTACAGCCCATTGCAAGTGTTGGAGCATCCCAAATAAGTCAGAACTAGCATTATTTTATGAGAGCTTTGGTCTCAAGGCATCTGGAAGGCTCTGGGATAGAGAAGCTGCCCTAGTATAAAAATCTGAAATTCAGGTAATAAGCCATCAGTATGTCAGAAGAGTTACCACAATCTGTAGAGTAGGAATTTAGCAGGATATCCAAAATATGCCTATCTTCATTCATATCCATATATGAACTGAACCTCAGTAATGGATATATTTATGGTGTATAAAGGATGCATAAAAGGAAAATTGATAGATTATTGTTATGGGAAGCTGCTGTACACTGTTATATTACTGGCCCAATTAATTCAATATTGCCCACGCCAGTATTCTCCGTGGATGGCAAAGGGCAAAGTGAAGTGCATACCTCACCATTGGTCATTCTGTGTAGGACTGATGAGAATTATAATCTGAAGTAACTATAATAGCTTTTAAAGATTGTTCCTGAGTTCCTTTTCCTGATTTTATTAAGCCATATTCTCTATGATTGGGTGGGGTTTTTGTTATTTGCAATTGTACGAGTATTCATTTGGTCTTGCTCTCAACTATTAATTCTTGTTGGTTGAAAAATACATATATGGTTGAAATATAGTTTAAGAAAGGAATATTGTAGCACAGTCCCTAGGTAGGAGAGCAAAGCCTTTTAAAAACTAATTTACTTTTAAATTAATTGCAAATTGTGTTCATGTGCAGGGTGTTGATGACTGAAATCAGTGAAGATCTGGACAAAGAAGACTTGAGAGATCTCTCTTTCCTTCTGAAAAGTCATCTTGGTACATCATACAAGGAGAAGGTAAACTTAACATGAACATGATAGTAATTCCTCATAGTTTTCTCTGTGTTACAGTGAATGAACACAGAGGAAAGAACAAGGATGTCTATTGGTTTTGCCTTCTTTCCATATGCAGGTGTAACTAGCCACAGTGTACCTGCAGGATGCAGCTATGATGTATGCTTTATAACTCAAACTTGGAAAGATAGTACTAAATCAACAGGTGGGATAGAAAGTAATAAACCTAATGGGATAGAAAGCTAGCTTCTGTTGAAACCAGGCCACTTCAAATTATAAATGAAGGATAAATAAATAACTCCTCAAGGCTAGGTACAGCATAATAGCCTTTTCTCTTTCTCTTTCAATAAGGTCCTCTTAACAGTAGAATATTAATTTCTATTTAGGTGGTCAGTGATAATAAAATACTGAAACTGCAAGCAAGTTCATTTGGGAATTACCAGTCCTACTAATACCTTCCAATTGTTGAACCTCTTTATTGTCACTTGTTGACCTACATGAAACAGAATTCTTAGCTGATAGATTAATTTAATCCAGGACTGTTTTTTATTTAATTTTACCTGATACTGACAACTGTTTAGCAATCCATTTTACCAATTGTGTTTCTTAGAATGATTTGTAATAAGAGTAGAATTCAATTCTGGGCCCTCCAGGTGATTTGGACGAAAAATATTGTCATCCTAATTATGAGCCAATCTGGTATGGGGCTCTAAAATATATAGAGAGGCATTGGGATGGGTTGGAGTGAAAGATTCTATTTCGAGCTTGTTCATTGAAATGAACTTAACTCTGGTGCTAGTTTCAAGTTTAAGCCACTATGTTGTGTAATCCCTTCCTCATTAGTAAAACTGGAAATTCCAAAAACTCTCCCTTGCAGGATTAGTAGGGTAAATGCTAATTGTGAAGTAACATATTTTCCTAAATAGGGGAGACAGATACTGTATTACCAATCTTTCTATATTCCATGAAAGTTTAATATATAACTGTCATTTCTCAGGAGTGCATTGGCTTGTCCTTTACAATTATTCTGACTGATTTTTCTAGAGTTTTCTGGCAATTATTACTGACCTGGAAAAGCTAGTTCTGATATCTCCCATGCATCTGGATTTAATAGAAAATTGCTTCCTGACCATTCACAGGAGAGACTTGGCAAAAAAGATTCAAAAGTACAAACTAGAAGGTAAGATTCGCTATGTCTTACCATTCAGCTTTAGAGGCTAATTAGCAAACTAACACAAAACACAAAGGATGTTGTGTATCTATTCTTCCTCTTTCTCTATTTTTTAAGAGGCTGAAGATTTTGTAAAGAGTAAGTTTACGATTGACAAGTAAATTAAAAGAAGGAAAAAAAGAAACTAGCTTCATGGCTTCATACTTTTCCTAATGCAGTTATTAAAAAATTGAGAGCCAGTTTGGTCTAGAGAGCCAGTTTGTCTTAATGGTTAAGGTGCTAGGCTAAAAAGCGAGGATTGTGAGTGCAAGTCCTGCCTTAAGCATAAAAGCCAACTGGGTGACCTTGGGCCAGTCACTCCCTCTCAGCCCAACTCACCTCATAGGGTTGTTGTGGGGAAAATAGGAAGAGGAAGATATGTTGGATATGTTCACTTTCTTGAATTATTGTTAAAAATAATAAAAGCAGAATCTTTCCACACGTGGAGGAAAACTGCCTGGCTTTCTTCTGCAGGCATTATTTTTGCTCTGTCCGCCTAACAATTCACATGGCTGCTTAAATACTACAACTAGGAGAGCCAGGATTGCAGTTATTGAATGAAGCAGTAATGTGGGTGACTCACTTAATGCTCAACAACCAAGATTCTGATCCCAATTGTGGTTGTAAATCAAGGTCTATCTGTATTTCTTCTACTTTCATCCTCTTACAGACTATTAAATGCATTGATTTATGCCTATGAAATGTTGACTCTTAGCACCCACATAGATTCAATTTAACAACTCTCATAATTCTAATATCAAGAACTTTTTCTTATAAATACTAGATATAAATATTCCTTGATGCAAACAGTAGGATTTCCTTCTTAGGGAAAGCACGGGAATCACCTACCCATGTTTCCCCAAAAACCCCAAGTCTTATTTTCTTTTGTTATTTTTCCCCATGTATGGGAAAAATAAGGTGTTATTTTTTTCCCCATGTACGGGAGGCCCACTTCTTCTGATTGCTCATGGTGAGAAAGGAGGCCACACAGTGTGCCAGCGCCACAAGGCAGGAGAAATGGAGCTGCTCCATGCGTCCTGCACTGGCTTACCTCGGGCCCCTGCAGCCAGGCCACCTATGCCCCGACACATGGCTTGTCTTGCAGCAGCAGCTCTAGCAGCCCTGTCCAGCAGGACCCCACGTGGCTGTCCGCTCACTTCTTCTGCTTCCTCACAGCCGCAATGGAGGAGGCTGAGTGACGCAACAATGCTACGGCAATGAGCTGAGGCAGGGGGATGGACCTGCCCCACATGCCCTGCAACAGCTTACCTCAGGGCTCCTGCAACCAGGTCATCCACGCTCCCACACCTGCCTCACCTCGCAGCCACGACACCAACACACTGCTTGGCCTCCTGTTCTGTTCCGGCCACAAACAAGCAGAAGTGGGCCGGTAGCCATATGGACTCCTGCATATGGCTCCTGGTGTTGCCACCATGAGGCATGGATGGCCTGGCTGTGGGGGCCCTGGGGTACGCTGGTGCAGGGCACGTGGGACAGCTCCACCACCACCACCCTTGCCTTGTAGCCGTGGCACTGCGAACAACCAGATGGAATAGGTGGGCAGCTGGCCAGCTGTGCAGGCTCTTAAGTAGGACTTATTTTGGGGGTGGGGCTTACATTAGGCACACACATAAAAAAACATGCTAGGGCTTACTTTCAGGGAAACAGGGTATGTAGTGATGGAATTTTAAATAAAACTATATTCAGCATGTTGAGGTAGAAGCGAATTGAGCAGGACAGTTGTTTTACAGAATAACCACTGTTGATGTAATTTCTGATATCTCTCTTCCATTTTGGGCTCTAGCGCACTTTCCAACTATGAATGCAAACACTCTTCAGATGTCCTTACCTAAGTTATCTCTAGCTGACCCTCCAGAGGTAAGTGCATTATAATGCAGTACAATTAAATGCTGGTAGTTTCCTCAATTTTGGGAGAAAAGGATTTTCTGAAGTATGCAGAGCCAAGAAGCTGTCATCCATTGTGCAGCTGTGCATTCTTGTTTTCAGCATCAAAGGACCTGTGTAGATGAGATTAGCAGGGAACTCTCTCCCCCCTTTTGTATCTTTTTGTATAGTCTATTAGAGAAGTTTTAAACAAACAACTATTTTAAAAGGGGGAGCAGGTATTTAAGCCAAATTAAGATTCCCATCATTATCTTAGTTTTTTGATACAGTGTTTTGTTTTGAACTTTGCCCATCTGACCAGGAGAAACCACCGGGGTGGAAAACCTACTCAATGACAATTTAAGGAGCATTTCAAGTTTTTTGTTAAATGGCTAGTTCAGGGGTGTGAAACTCACGTCGTCACAGTGGTGTCATGTAACATATCAGGACTTTTTTCCCCTTTGCTAAACCGGGCATAGGTGTTGCCAGCATGTGACGCATCTGGCCTACAGGCCAGGAGTTTGACAGCCCTGGGCTAGTTTGAGAATGCCTTTATCTGCTAGGACAGCTATTTTAATAAGGGACACCTCTCCCTTACCAATAGTAACCATTTTGGGAGATCACCCACAGTTGGGTGATCTCCCAAACTTCCGGAATTTTGTATCTGGAACTCTCAGAATTCCATATACACCCACTGGACTTGAAAGATGGAGGATTCTTGGGCTGTGCAAAATCAGGCAGTCCTTTGGGATGCACAGACATCCTTCCATTCTCAGCTGCCTCTCCAAAAGCCTGCTTCATACCATACTGAAAACAAAAACTCTTTAAGAAGAGTGACCAGGACAGGTGTCAGAATGCCCCAGAGTAGCATTTTCTTCTTTTTCAGACTGTATTTGTGGCATGCTTTTAGTTACCATAGTAAAAAAAAAAATTGCCATTGCAAGATGGGCAGCTATATAAATCGGTATGGTTGCTAAATCAATCAACCAATTATCCAAAAACTGCGGTGGTACTTGGTGAGATTAAATTTGTGAGTTTGACTCTCAGACCAAATCCCCAAAAGTTTTGGATTGATCAAGACAATCCAGTGTACTAATTTTTGTTAAATGTATATAAACTATTTCTACTCTCCCATGTTTTATAAAGGATCATAACAAATGTGTCTGAAATGCTGTATGAACCCAGCACCTTATCCCTATGGAGAGCGTGTGGGTTTACCTCCTTTCCACCAGCCATTCACTGAGTCAGTAACTACCGTAGTTCTGTGCTGCTTGATTTTCTTTTTCAGCTAATGGCAATTTTGTGTGTTTTTTGTTTCTATGGAAAAGAGGATGGGCAGAAACCATGCAATAGAAGCACCTGCTTCACGGAGGAAAGCTTAACTGGGATATAAAGAGAGGGTTGCAGTGCTGTGAATCAAACCATAAGAATGAAGATAATGAATTTGGAGCAGTCAGACTCTGCTTGTATCTGTCCTAATGGGAGGGTGCCAAATGTTTGCAGAAGCAGATTCTTATTTCTGAATTATTTTTCCTCAGTCAGAAACCCTGCTATGCATTGCATAGCATGTGCTTCAAGTGCAGGCCAGATAATATCCCCGTTACAAAAGAGCAAGCAGATATGTATAATTACTGTATCCTCCATAGCGAAATATGCTGCAGGATAAGGAATAAAAAATGATCCACCAGATTAGAGGAAGATCTATTCAGTCTAGCCTTCTATTTCTAACCTGATTAGTCAAATGTTTCAAGCAGCTTATGAAGGCTGTACAAAACTGATAAAAGAAATACTACATGATAGTTGCGAAAAAGACTGTTCCATTTGTTTTTAGAACTATTAGCCAGATTGATTTACTCTGAATGGATTTGTGTACTCATATTTGAAAGCCAAAATTATTATTAAGCAGTTTATATTTTAGATCTTTTTTTCCTAATTACCTGTCTAGAATATGCTTTTTCTGCTATCACAAACAGGCAAATATATAAGTTTTCCAACAGAAACAAAAAGTGATTTGATATTTAATGTTTACAGCCCATGAACAAGGAAAGAGTAATGAACGGAGCCTGTGCTGTCCAGGGTAAGCCCTGTTATATCTTTATAGCCATTCTGTCCCTGACTACTTGGGAATAATACATCTTGCATTTTGTGTTTTTTGAATATTTGTTTAAAAAAAACTTAATTATGTAAAATGGTTTTTTTCCTCAAAACCAGCACTCTACTCACTCCCCATCTCTCTTTTTTTTTTGATAAATTCTTATTATTCCTAGTTACACATTCATCAGAGTACCTTTTTCCAGTATATGCTTAATGTGGTTTAAAGACCTCATTTAAGAGCCATAAGTCATGAACTCCCTTTCATTCACTCATGCCTTTCTGGGTGTTTTATTTTCATCTGACACTAGAGTTGGCAAAATAGTTTGGCTAGTTAAAATGTTGTGATCCTAAAGCTTTGCTGCTAACCTACTGTCCTTTAAATATGCGAACTTTAATTTCTGTTCCTATTTAGCATGGCCAATAGATACCAATATGAAAAGCATTGTATTTAGCACTTATGCAGACTGACAGTTTGGAGAGAGGATTGTTAATTTATATAAACTTGCATGAATTTTCACTAGCTTTCATATTCTGAAGAAAATAAGCAGAATGCAACTAACGGGCATTTTTATTATATCTACAGCAGAACAGATTCACATATCCATTCCAGAAACAGAAGTACAGGTATTGTACAAAATTATGATAAATAGTACATATCTTTTTGTTTAGTATAGAAGCATTTTAGGAATTAAGAGTGATATAGCATTAGGAAATAACTGATTGCACTTTCAGTTTCTGCCTTCTTTGGTCTCTGTTACACTGAAGTTGTATTTCCCTTGCCTTTTTAAACAATGGAATGCATTGCAGCATGTTCTTCACTATGGAGAGGGAAAGTGAAAACAAACTGGAATGCAAAGTAGAATACGGTAAGCAGCAGCAAACACAGAAGAATGAGAAAGCTAATCATAAGAAATCCAGCCTCCTTAAGTTCCTCTATACTGGCTACTGCAATTGGCTTCTTGTTTGCATCAGTCTGTGAATATTTGGTGGCTAGAGGCCAATCTATAACCCTTCATTCCAAGTTTGCATACACTTCATACCGTACTTGGGTGTGGCCTGTGGACTTCCCAAATTACTCATAGTGAGAAAATTTCTGACTCAAATCACTGAATTGAATTGACAGCTGGGGAAGAAAAAGTCAACCCTTCCTCATATTGATTTGATTTTGATTTTTTTTATTTATATGCCGCCCTTCTCCGGAGACTCAGGGCGGCTTACAATGCGTTAAGCAATAGCCTTCATACTTCTGTATATTTATACAAAGTCAGCTTATATCTTGCTATTTCTACAAGCAGTAATTAAGCTTTAGAGTGAAAAAACAGTGGTGGGCCAGAAGTGGTCAGCAGTTGAAGATAGTGAATAAAGAGCTGAGGTCCATCACGTTGAGAGGGCAAAAATTGAAGAAAACTGTCCTGGGACAGAAGTTCATTGAAGAAAAATTCTGCAACTCTGAGCTGTCCCATCAACAGAAAAGTTCCTTCCTTAACAATTTTCTTGTTGTTCTGGAGAACCTTCCAAATTTCCAAAAAAATAATTGGGAGAATCAGTGAACATTTCTTCCTGTTTTTATCCAGGTCAGGATCCCATGAGCAGAATACTGCTTAAAGAGTCAAAGACTGATAATCTTGTGTGTGTATTCAGATACATATTTACCCACACAGAAAAGTATGTGTCTGTTTGTACACATAACATGTCTAGGTACTATATTTATCAGTATAGAATTGATCCCAGTAGTTACATAAAGGAAGCAGTCAGCGCAGAACACCTTGGTTCAAGGTAAAATGTTAGAAGTGTGCAGTGCTTCAAATGCAAAGGCAGAAAATTGTTTTTTTGGCGAGTGTGAACGACGTGTAAGTACCTACCTGCAACTTCTTGACTGTCATTGCATCTTTCTCAGTCTGCTCAGTACAGCTGCAGTGTAATTCTTTACAAAATCTTTATTTGGTTTCAAGTTTGGCAAACACACACTACCCATGCCCCTGGTGTCTTTTTTTCCTTTGAATCTGAAGTATTGCATTGTTCTCCAGAATGTAATGCTTCTCCCAAGGCCCATGTTTTAGAATGGACTCTTGAGAAGCCATTATTCCTTATTGTTTTCTGCCACGCAAAAGCAAAACTAATTAGACAATGCAAAGTAAACAGAAAGTGCTGTGCTGATGATTTAGAGGAAGAGGCTTCATTCATGATGTTGTTTTTGCAGGGCTGTAACAAGTACAGAATGCAAAGCAAACCTTTAGGAGTCTGCCTGATTATTGACTGCATTGGCAATGATGCAGGTAAGTGCAATGTAAATCAAGTTGCTCCTTCCTGCCAGACATTAACTGCTACACTACATTCATTTGGTCACTTCGGTATGCATAATATGTAGACCATATGCGAAACTTTGAGAAAGCCAAATTAATGATAAAGGTACAAATTAGGGACATTGATTATAAGAATGAGCTCATCAGTTTTCCTGAATTTTATTGCCAGATGTTAAGACTGTTGTAGCCCTCAATTATGGGTATTTACACAATCTTACACTGAAGGGCTTTTCCTGAGCCTGTTGTAATGATTTTCTTTCTGCGCTATTGATGTGTAGATTTCATGAGTCTCCTTATCTTCAAAGAGTTTTTCCTTGTAGTTCTAAAAATTCATGCCTATATATTTCCATAGTGTCCTTAATATAATATTCCAAGATACAGTTTGCTCTCCCCAATTATTTTCATGTTTGAGGGCCATGCAGGTAAATTTTACATTCATTGTTTTTAAGGGATGTTAATTCTTCACTCAGGTTCCAGATTGCCAAATATCTTTACCAGGCCATACAACTGCACAATACTTTGACTTAAATAATATGATATTTTTTGATAATGGGTTTTCTAATTTTTATTTATAATGCTGGTCAAAGACTGTAATAAAGAAATGTCAGTGTCATTCTAGATCACATTGCTGTAACTTTTTAAGGGGTTGTCTTGTGGTTTTCAGAAATTTCCAAAGAGCTCCTAGGCTACATTTGGAAGCTAAAAGAACTGCATCAGCATGGCCCAAAAAACTAAAACAGGATCTTCCATTGTTCCTCAAAATAGCAAGATTCAACCATAATTTATAATTAGGTAGTTGATTACCATTAATAAGAAACATTCGGTCATACTTTTCTGCTGCACTGAAGAGATATTTCTCCTTGCAGGCTATGTAGCTCCAAAGGGTAGGAGGAAGGAGTCCTATACTCAAAATCTCCATAAGGGATGAGAGGGGAAGGAAAGGATAACTTATAGAAAATTTTGACAGAGAAAGAGAAAAGAAAAAAACACAGGGAGATATTTTTTTAAAAAAAATCTGAACTTCACACAATATAAATTACAATATCACAAAACAAAATGTTATTTATTTTATTTATTTTTATCCTGCCTTTATTATTTTTATAAAGATAGCAAGCATACCTAATACTCTTTCCTTTTCTCCTCCTATTTTCTCTACAACACAACCCTTGAGGTGGGTTGAGCTGAGAGAAAATGACTGGCCCAAAGTCACCCAGCTGGTTTTCATGCCTAAGAGAGAACTAGAACTCAGTGCCTCCTGGTTTTTAAGCCTGGGGCTTTAACCATTAGACCAAACTGGCTCTTATGTAGTGCATGGAAATTGCAATCTTCCCTCTCAAAAAATGTGTAAAGGTACTCTAAGGAAAAAACAGAATATAAAGTAAGAAAATGTAATATGAACAGGTTGAGGTGTAATCAAGGGCAGTGCAAGAGATAGTAAGCCCTCAGGATAGAAAAATATCGAGAATATATATGGGGAAGGTGATGAAATAAATTCAGCAAATGACTACTGCTAAAAATGTCTGTCAGTTTGAAATTGGACAGGCAGGCCAATAAATGTTAACAACTGGATCTTAAAACAAAATCAGCCTTCCTCAGCCTGGACTCTAACCTACTGACTGGCCTGGTATTCTCGCTCTCTTGCTTCTTTCTCTGTAGGTTTGTTGACGAAAACCTTTAAATCACTACATTTTGAAGTTCACTGTCGATTGTTTCTGAATATGGATGCAGTGATGCGTGATTTGTATGAAGCAGCAAGGCTAAGAGCTCACAAAGATGCAGATTGTTTTGTTTGTGTGCTAGTCAGTCGAGGGAACCATCAACATATATTCTGCAGAGACCATATTGTTCCAGGATTTCAACTGGAAAGGCTGAAGGATTTCTTTACTGGTGAGAAGTGCCGTGATCTCTTAGGAAAACCAAAACTCTTTTTTATCCAAAACTATGTTGAGCCCCAAAATTGGCAAGGAAATGCTAGCCTGACAGAGGCAGATGGAGATCTATGCACAATCCCACAAGTAGCAGACATTTTCTGGAGCCTCTGCACCTTGGATGCCTCTGTATTGGAGAGATCCCCATGCTCGTCATCCTATTATCTTTCCACTTTGGCTGGCCTTCTGATGGATCCTCAGAAGAGGTAGGTGTTTATGTCAGATACTAGCCATGGAGGAGCCATGCTGTTGTTTGGGAGAATGGGAAATAGATAGGAATATGATAACAGCATTCTGACAATGCTTGGTTTACAGCAATAAGGTAAGCATTGATATTGATTCCTGTAGAAAGAGTGAGTGACAGAAGTGAGACAATTTTGACATGGGTCAAAAGTATGCTATAGAAATGTAGTGGTTTCCCTGTAACTGAGCAATGTCCTCCATATACATTTCTTTATAAAAAGGGCTTCTGATGATTAGGCTTGGAACCAATGCTTGCTATAAACACATAAGGCCTCTATTCCAGACAAGTGATAGAAACACTGATACAAACACAACTTTCTTGTCCCATGGCTGGGAGCAGGGAAAATGTCTTGAATAATTCCTCAACAAATAAATGTTACCCTGTTAAGTCCTCCAGGTAATACAAGGAGTGGCCCAAAACATAAAGCTTCAAGTTCTCCTAAACATATTTATGTGGAAGAAAAATTGCTTGCAAGGAGGTGCTATGTTTGCATCCATGCATGCTCAAGCATCCCAAATACCGCACAGTCCAACTGTGCCTTAAGGCAGGGGTCCACAACCCCTGGTCCGTGGACTGGCACTGGGCCACAGCATGCCAGTAAATGCCCCGCACAAACAAGTGAAGCCCCATCCACAGGATGCAGTCAGCATGCGAAACCACGCCCCCTCCGGTACTCAGAAAGAAAAGCCCTCTGGTTCTCTCCACAGAACTGGTCTCTGGTGCCCAATAAGTTGGGGGGCACTGTCTTAAGAATAGCTGAATAACCTTCAGCTGAAGGGTAGAACTGAATACGCTTGCAAAATCTGGAGCTGTTCATCTGCAGCTTTTTA
Organism: Stegonotus admiraltiensis; assembly: GCA_032468215.1. Classification (NCBI taxonomy): domain Eukaryota; kingdom Metazoa; phylum Chordata; class Lepidosauria; order Squamata; family Colubridae; genus Stegonotus; species Stegonotus admiraltiensis. Next base: position 230,723 of record JANHZT010010930.1, read on the forward strand.
CTTATTTATAAAATGTATGTAATCTCATGTTGAAGATTTTTTTTCCTCCCACCTTTCCCCTTTTTCTTTGCAGAAAGCTGCCTCTGCTGGATATTTTTGTAGAGCTGAACAACAGAGTTTATGAATGGAATAGGATTAATTCTACAGAACAGTACTTGCTTGTATTGAAGCACACCCTGAGGAAAAAACTTTTCCTGATTGACAAGTAAAGGCCTTTGTGAAGCTTTCTGAGATTTATCAGTTTCTCCTGGAGTCAGCATATGTAATAGCATTCAGAAACATTTTGTACTTTTAAACACATAATTCTGACTTCATAGAATTGCTTGGACAAGAAATAGTGGGAATAAGCAGCTATTTGTACAATGCATTACTTAAGGTCTTATTGCACACCATAGATATCACTGGATATGTGCCTTACTTCTATAACTGGTCATGATCTTTCTCAGAACTTTGCTCAGAGAATTATATTACTTTCTGCCTTGTTTATGAATATAAGTTCAAACAAAAGCCAGAGTGGATTACTGTGAGACAACATAATTGTCCTAGCATGCAAGTATAATAAAAAGTAATAGCTAATATTATGAGTAAAGAAGTATTAGGGCTTGGTTGGAAGAATCTTCTTGCAGAAATGACATTGAAAAAGGAGGTTAGAAATAGGGAAGCTTCTGAGTTCTGCCAGTGTATAGTTCATAGGTTCTGAGGTCTTCCCTAATCTTGGCCCTCCAGTGTGCAATTCTTAGTCGTATCATCTCTATAAAAGCACACCTAGTGGCCAAGAGTGTCTGAAAATAAGAGAGGCTGTGGTTAAAGGTAGCTAGTGGTACTATGTGATTATTTTGTGGTTCGCTCAGCAACGACTATGGATCCACTGCACCAAGAAATTCCATGAATGCAGAAATGTAGGGGAACAGAAGCTTGTTTCCAGCCTAGTCAAGACAACCAGTAGAACTTGGTTGACATAGGAATGATACTATTCTTAACAAGTATTGAATTTAAGCAAACACTTGGGGATTTGACAAAAAAATGGGAAGGAAGGTATATGAGAACCGAACATAGTCATGATAAGGAATTGAATTTGGATTGTTACTGAACTAAATACTAATGCTGGAGGTAATTTTTAAAGGCGTTAGCAATACTAATGCCCTTAACAATATGTATTTCATCTGAATATCTTGAGACATGTATTATGCATTTGTATTTTAAAAATCGTTACAATTACTTTAGATATTTTGGTGTTGGTTTATATTTTTCCTTTCTGTGGAAGCTGGTCAGAAATATTTAAATCTTTGTCAGGCGCAAAGAACTAGAATGACACTGTGAAATGATCAATAGGGTATTTTTTGTTGTTGTTGCTTACCTACTTACAAGCATCTCAACAGACTAACTGCATTCTCTTGAGAACTCTTCAGATAAAGCCTTCAAAGATCTTAAAGAGAGTCTGGACTCCCTTACTTCCTCCACTGGAAGGATTCCAAGCGATGGTGAAATTATTTGATGGCATAGACCAAAAACTGAAAAATATTATACAAGGGACAATGAGCAATGACCAGGACAATCAGGAAAGAAAGAATCCACCAAAAGGAATGGAGGGGAAAGCAGAACCAAGAAACCAGCGAAAAGAAGACAACAAGGAAGAGATATCAAAATTAATAATGACTAAGGAATTCAAACAGGAGGAAAATATTTTAAAAGATATAAAAAGGGACTGAAAGAAACAGGAAGGTATCTGGGGAAAGGAGATAGGGGTTAAAACAGATAACTTTAAAACTAGACAGTGGGAAAGGGTAGAGAGGGGAGGAAAAGTTAGATTGCACAGTCAGAATGCAGATCTAGATGGAGTAAAAGACTTATGAAAAGGATATGGGAGGAAAGTCAAAAAAATATGACTTAAAATAATGATGCAGGCAAGAGATGATGGATAGAAAAAAGCAGGAGTGAAATCCAAATTTTTTTACTACCAGTTCTGTGGTGTGGCTTGGTGGGCATGGCTTGGTGAGCATGGCAGGGGAAGGATACTGCAAAATCTCCATTCCAACCCCACTCAAGGGGAAGGATACTGCAAAATCCCCATTCCCTCCCCACTCTGGGGCCAGCCAGAGGTGGTATTTTTCAGTTCTCCAAACTACTCAAAATTTCCGCTACCGGTTATCCGAACTGCTCAAAATTTCTGGTACCGGTTCTCCAGAACCTGTCAGAACCTGCTGGATTTCATCCCTGGAAAAAAGAGAGAGAGAAAATCCTCCATGAACATATTTTAACAAAAACATGTTTATTAATATTAGAACTACGGTATTTTTCCGAGTATATGACACACTTTTTCCCCCCTAAAAGAGGGTGGAAATGTTGGTGCATCTTATACACCGAATACAGCCATTTTTGGCCTCCCAAATTCCCGCCCTGTTTCCTCCAGCCCCCAGGAGCACTCTGCAGGCCTACCAAACCCTCTGCATAAAAAAACAGGCCCATTTTTGCGAAAAATGGGGCACACAGAGGGTTTGAGAGGCCTGCAGAGTGTTCCTGGGGACCGGAGAGGGCAAAAACTTTTTTTTTCTTACTTTCCTCTTCGAAATCTTGGTGTGTCTTATACACCGGCATGTCTTATAGTCCGAAAAATATGGTATATAGACTGGATAATTATTTTGTATGTAGTGTGATAGATATTAGGATAATATTTTAATATAGATATGAAGTAAAATACAGGAATTATGAGTAAGAATTAAGCATTAACTGGAAAATTAGAGATTGAATGATGGTATTATTAAACATGCATAAAAATATGATTAGCAGTGAAATAAAATGAATGGGTGATTAGATAATAATTTTAATATAAGCATATTTTAATGTAAGCAATAGAATTACACGGATTGGATGATTGGAAAGAACGTGAATAGATTTACACTATATGTTTAAATGATTGTGATTGGTACTAGAAGTGTACATTGAAACACTGAACAACGAAGGAATGAAAGAGGAAACTAATATAAATAGATGTGAAGAGCTAAGTAAGGGAAATATGAATAACAAAGCAGGTGAAAGATGGAAGACAGAAAAGAAATGTTTTTGAATATTACGGTAATATGGAAAAAAGTTAAAATAGAGATAGAAATAAGAGGGGAATAGTATATATAGGTTAATATAACAAGATATATGTAATAATAAGAGGGAGGTTTAGAAATCGAAGGGCGGTAGTATTAGGTATGTTTAAACAATATGAAACAATGAACAGGAGATGTAATAGTTATGAGTAATAATACTGTCTATTTGTATTAAAATGTATGATACCCAAGTATCATACTATTCACGCATTGATATGTATAAATAATATAAAAACTTGGGGTGGGGGGAAGCAAAGCCTTTGGAGGATAAAAGGGTCCCAAAGCCTGCCCGCTCTTTGTGGTCTTTAGATGCAGACTTAAATCACTCTAGCTGGTGAAGGATGTGGGTAAGTGTGTATGAATGTGTGTGGTGGTGATGGTGGGGAATAGCAAATGTGCATTGTAACCAGTAAAGTTGTGCTATACTTTAAATTCACTGGTCTTCCATGTATGCCAAAGAACCTGTTGTGCCTCATTGTTCAATTGAAAGTTGTTTGAATGTGCCCCTAATCATTTCCCAGCTGTTGACTAGGGCTGTGAGTGTGTGTGACCATAAACCAAGCCTGGGAATGCATGCAATATTTTTACTGGTGTCAGGATGAGATACACAGATTAAACGGTTTAAATTTACTATTTGAGGGATCAATTGTGCTTTTGTGGAAATCTGGGATGACTGACAAAAAGATACTTTATCACTGCCCAGGCTACAGCTCTACTGGAGAATTCTGAGGAGGGGAAATGGGTTTGGTATTTTGTGAAGCGATAGAGAAACTGCTTGAGAAGTTGGGATTGCCTATTGATGACTTGCAGGAGAAAATGAAATCAGTATATTCAGGGAGAAATGTTAAGATAGAATTTGGGAAACTACAAATTAAGAGGAGGAAAGAAACAAAGATTTACCTGGAGTGTTAGCAGTACTATTGGGAGTTGTGCAGCAAAATGGATGACACCCTTGGCAAGCCTTAGCTGCCTGGCTGACTGCCTGTAGAGGGCAGTCCACAGTCTAGCCTTTAAGTTCTAGCTGGACTCTACTGGGAGCAGTGGTGAAATGTAAAATTTGTTACTACCGGTTCTGTGGGCGTGGCTTGGTGGGGGGGTAATGTGACTGGGTGGGCGTGGCCAACTTTTTTTTTTTTTACTTTTAAAAGCATTTTTTCTACAAACTTAAGAGATTGCAGAAAAAAAATGCTTTTACAAGCCTCCCTGCAGCCCTGGGAGCCAAAACGGGGTGCGGGGGTGGGGTAACTCCTGTAAGGGGCGGGGAAGGTAACGTTGCGAGCCCGGTGGGGGTGGCGTGACTTACCTATAAGAAGGAGGCGACAGCTCAGTTGGGGCACAGGGCGGGCAGGCACCACGTGGGAAGACAGCTTGGTAAGGAGGAAAAGGAAGTGACTGGGTGGAGAGGGGACTGGTTCGGGGCATGGCCAGCCAGCAATTAATACCGGTTCTGCGACCCTGCGAATCGGTAGCAACCCACCACTTGTATAGGGCACTCGAAATGATAGGCGTCGATTTCCGCCTATCCCCCACCAATCTTTCCCAGTTTGCAGGCAAGGAGAGGATCCACGCCACTTTTCCCCACCAGCAGCACGCAGATCTCGGCCAGTGAGGTCCCTCCGTCACTTCAGTCACCCCCAATACCTGTTTTTCCACTCTCCTCACCCCTTAAAGACTGCAAGTGGACTCCTTTCCCCGTGAAATGTATGCGACGCAACTATCCGGAAGAGGAGTGCTTAGTTTGAAACGAGGTGAGAAGAGGCAAGACAGTATTAAATAACAATGTCCTTTATTAGGCAAGGCCTCAGACCATAACAACAGCAAACACCCATTACAGTAGGAACAAATGAACCAGGCCACCATTTCTGTCAAGGCTGCTATTTATACAGCAGCTGTCAAACAGGTGGCCAATCACACGCACTCATTTCTCCCTCTGGCCAAGCTGTCACTTCACAGCCAATAGGCAACATTTCTGTGTTGCTGGGCAGAGGCGTGGCTACGTATGCCACACTCCTCCCCCCTTGGATGGCGCATGCGTATTCCTGCAAATACGCTGGGTGCCTGCGCATCCTTCCGGATCGGCGTAATTCTGGGGCCTCGCATGATGGAGGAGGCGCTTGTTCCAGACCCTCAGGAACTACCGGGGCTGGCGATCTAGTCAAGCTAGACAAGTCAGCCAATGGACAAAGAACAGGTAAGCCAGGCATCGGAAGCATTGATTGAGACAGTGTGTTGGGGATATCGGCTGGCTGCAGATTTGGTGCTTGGGTCGGCCCCACAGGGATCCCGGGAGGCGAACTGCAAGGTGTTACAGGGATGGTGTATGGACGTCCACGAAGTTGGTCTATATGGCGCCGCCAGGTACGCCCATCATCGAGCTCTACCCTATAAGAACGGGGTCCTGTTACTTGAACAATTTGTCCTGGTAACCATAGGGGATTCCCCCCCCATAGTTCTGGGCATACACCCTGTCCCCTATTCCGAAATTTCTGATTCAGCTGAATGAGTCCAGTGGTTTATCAGTGGCGTAGCTAGGGTGCAACCTATCCAGGGTGGTCTGAAGGCGCCGGCCCATTAGGAGCTCAGCTGGGCTGCGATTTATAGTTGGGCATGGGGTGGTGTGCTGCGCCAAAAGATATTTTGTTAGTTTATCCTGCCAGTCTCCCTGCCCAAACCTGGCCAGAGCTTCCTTAACAGACCGGACGGCTTGCTCAACCCTGCCATTGCTGGTAGGATGATAGGGCGCCACCTGGGCATGCCTAATCCCCAACTCTGCC